>JAOXYD010258200.1:0-15943 GCA_028565735.1 Pinacopodium congolense
TGAGAGGTACTACCACAACTTTCACACTCATTCTTATGAGAACTACTAGCAGCACCAGTCATCAAACTATCTATCTTTTTGTTCAATACTTCCAGTTGAGCTGCAAGATCTACTATATCATTGATTGCAAGAACTCTATGTGGTTTCCTTGGGTGGCGTTCAGAATTATACTGAAAACTTTTTGTAGCCATATCCTTGATCAATTTGTAGGCTTCGATCGCAGTCTTAAGCATTAAATTGCCTCCAGCTGCAGCATTAATGGTGCTACGAGTTGAAGGTGTCAATCCCGTATAAAAGATGTTAACTTGCTACTATGTATTGAATCCATGACTTGGACACTTTGTAAGCATCTTTCTAAATCATTCACATGCCTCGTATAGACTCTCATTCTCGTATTGCATGAACGAGCTAATTTCAGTTTTCATTTTGGCTATCTTAATAGGTGGGAAAATTTTAGTTAGGAACAATTTCATTAATTCGCCCCAAGTAGTAATGGAGTCTGAAGTGTAGACAACCAAGCTTTCGCCTTATTTCTAACAGACAGAGGGAAAAGTCTAAGCCTAATTATGTCATCAGAGACCCCATTGCTCTTGAAAAGATCATAGATATCCAAGAAATTTTGCAAGTGTTCATTAGGATCTTCTAAGGTTGAACCTCCAAATTGTGATGACCTAAACATTGAAATTATGCTATGAAGGATTTCAAAGTTATTTGCATTGACTCTGGGCTGCACAATGCTAGTCACAAGTCTAACTCAGTTTCTTAAAGCTAAGTCCATCATGGTTAGTTCCCTATTTTCTACGTGAGGTCCTATAACTACATTTTCCTCAAGATTCATTTCTACAGGCTCGAATTCAGCATCACTAGAGGTTCCTATGTCTAATGGATCGGATGGTGTTGCGCTAGCTTCTTTCTTCTTCTTCCTTAACGTGTATTCGAGTTCTGGATCAAAGTCTACTGGCTCGGGATTACATCCCCTAGTGTGCATACAAGTTTGAATAAAAGACTAAATAAAAGAAAATAAGCAAACAAAGCAAATAAACTAAGTAAAAAACAAATAAGGCACACAATGTAAAACAACAAGAAAATAATTATAGAAAAATTATAAAACAATATTTTGCAAGTCCTAAAGTAATTGAAACCAGTTTTCATAATATTAAGGTCAAATTGTCCCCAGCAATGGTGCCAAAAACTTGTTGCATTGGTTAGGTGACTTTAAAACTGTGGGTGATTTTGAAATGATTTAACTTTGAAAACCAACGGAATTAAGGCAAGCACTCCTATCGCAAAAGTAATAAAGTAGAGTAATTTTTCAAACTCCGAATATTGAACTCATGGGGAAGAATGTTACTTAACTACTAGGTTGATCGAATCACAATTATTTCGGAAAAATCTAGAGAATTTGATTAAAAATTGGAACATGACTTAAACTAGGCTACTTTGGCTTAAACACTTCAAAAACGATTTTTAATTGCTGATGAAAAATTCTAAAAATTACCAAATGTGTAAGTTAGCTATGGATTAGATGATTGATGATTTAATTGAGTTTTAAAACAAATTTAAAGTCTGATTCAAGTCCTTCACAAAATCAAAATAAAGCTATGGTTAAGACTTTGTTTTTTCTTCATTTAATCTTGTCTAAAGTTTGGTTATGCTTTAAAATCAAGTAAATGGGCTTTAATTTCAAGAAGGAGAATTCTAGAAACTTAATCCTAGAACTCCAACTTTAACAAAAAATCTAGGTTTGGTCATGTAAGGATTAATTCATGTTGGTTATTGATTTTTCAAACAATTTAAGATGATTCTTATGCTTAAACTATCTTAAACACTAATCTTAAGTGGCCAACTTAAAATTGGTTCTTTCAGACCTTTAATATGCAAAATACAGACATTTAAACATGCATTGAAACTCTTTCAAATCATCAAAACATCAATTCGTATCAACAAAAATGATTAGCCACACATTTGAATCAAAACATACAAAATATGTATGTTAAGCCATATACATTAATAGATCTAAAAATATGAGCTAAATAAAGTAAATTAGAAGTTACAAAACACATTTAGAAAGTTTCTGAACAAGTCTTGAACTTCTTAACTTGATCTGGACATCAACACAACTCCTAAATCCACAAGATCTAGCAAGAAAATCAAAGAACATTCAAGAATATGCAAATAAGAATATGAACTTTGATTAATCTGAAAAACAGAAGAAAATAAGTAATGATCTAATTTAGAAAACCCCCTATGATGATTTAGAAACTCAGATAAATGTCTTAGATTCAGTCTCCAACAAATAGCAACTTAAAATACACTCTGAATCTCGAATTACAAGTGTTTGAAGCTTAAACTATCAAAGAAAATGCAAGAGAGAAGCAAGAGCTTCTCTATCTAAGTTGGATCTAAAGCCCCCAAATTCATGCGTATTTCTGTGTTTTCTTGATTGTATGCAGCTGGACCTCCCACATGTGCTAGAAGACAATATAATTAAGTAGGGACATGGCAGAGTTGAAATCTTCAAGATTTGGAGCTGAAATTATTGACTCTGGCAACTAATTGCACCTTGCCTCCATGTAACAGCACCCTCTCAACTTCTGCAACAACTAATAGCCCCATGTTCTTCAACAAATGGCACCTTGGTATGGGGCCATTTATGGTCAGAACCAAGGGAGTTCCTTCATGTTTTTGGTCCAATCTTCATCATTAAGCTTCATTATGCAAATTAAACATCATAAGACATTAATTTAGCAATTAAGCATTGAATTAGGGGTCATAATTCAAAAAATTAACCATTAAAACTATATCAATTTGACCCCTAACAGCGCCATTGTTGAAGAACCAGCACTTGTGATTTATGTATTTCTTGTGTTTTTTATTTTATTTTTATCTTTGACACCTTTTTTTCGGTTTATTTTAATATCACATATTTTTGAAGTTTTGACAATTTCTAGTAGTAATAGCTCATTACCAGCATACTTTTTTTGCTGGCCCTTCCTATTCCAATTATTTTGATAATGAGTTTGAATTTCTGGCTACTTTTTGTTTGGAGCATCGAGTGGAAAATCTCACATCCTGGATGGCACAAGTAAGGAGGGATGAAAAAGAAGTTAAGGTGTGTGATATTTGCTCATTTTTGGATTATCCTATTTTACTTATTTTATATTGTAAGATCTGCAGTAGTATGGATTCAGTTCCTCACCAATGTGCCACTAATTTCAACTGTACATCTAACTTGTGCCTCTCCCTATACCATTGCCACCAGAAGCTAGTGGAGTTCTAATAGAGGAGATCATAGAGAGTTTGGTGATGAGTACTCTTCAATTCTAGTAGGAAAAGAGGAGTAGCTTAAAGAACTTAGAATATCAACTAAGCTAATTTGCAGACGTGGATGAGAGCATAAAAGCCCAAGTTTCTACAAAAACTCTTAGGGAACCAAAGAGACACTCCAGTGAGGAGGTGTGCGATATTTCATCAAGGAATGGAGAACAAGTGGAGCACCAAACAAAAAGGAGGGGCAAAGGAAGCTAGGAGAGGAAGAGATGATAGTTTGAGTGATAGGGATGAATTTTGTTACGCTTTTGTGTGTGAATTCACTTGAATTCATCCTTTTTTTTAAAAAAAAAGTGATAAAATTTTGTTATTATGTGTTTAATGGTAGGTTTAATCCTTTAACACAAGTTGTAGATCAAAGCATCAAGTTTTAGAGAGAATTAGAGAAAAACTTAGAAGGAAATATTCTGTCTAAAACATCAACAGTGGTTAAAGGTGCTAGTCATTGAAAGTGTAGCACTGGCTGTAGAAATTCGAAAATAGCAACCGATACGATGGTTTAGAGCAAATCATTTTAGAGGTTGCTAACCCACCGTAGAACTAGCTAACTTGGAAAAATAAAAAAGTTCAAGCAGTCTTTGCCTAATCCTTAGCCTTACCTTAACTGGAAAGGGTATATAAATACCCCCTAAAGCTTAAAAATAAAAGAGAGAGCATCCACTAACATTTTTTAGAGCTTGCATCTTATTTTCTTGATTTTTCTTTATGCCTTAGGTTTATAAGTGAGATTCTTGCTACTGTTTCATTTCCAATCGCTTTGTTTTAGTGTTTTAGGTTACATCAAGGTTCATTTACAGTTGTTTATTGGTTTATTAGCTGTAATCACGTTTTTTTGTCTTCCATTATAGTTAACTTGAATATTTGATAGGTTTTGTCATTCAAACTCTTGAACAAAGTATGGTTGCTTGATTTTAATGAAATAGATCACTTTCTTTTTTGGTTCTAGCCCTTATTTTAGTTATTTAAGTCCAGATTTATGTTATTTTAGTTTAGTCCTTGTGAATTAATGGTTTTTGGTGGATTGACTCATTGTTTTCCTTTTTTTGTGTGAAGATTTTAATAGGTTTTTCCTTATAGTTGAAGTTGAACATGTTCTCAGGTATTGGATTGCTTGATTTCAATTTTTACCTTGTTCTAGAGTGCTAGAGGTTCTATTTGAGTGTGTTTAATTTTAGGTTTTGTGTTTGGTTTGAATTAAGTTGATAATTAAAGTACAACGTTAGGTTTTCATTATATTGGCAATGAATCCCAATTCTTTTATTAATTTTCTTAAATTTTCTAGCCTTGATTTCATTTAATTAAATATGGGTTATGTTTATTTAATTTTTATTTTGATTAATCTAAGCATGTGTCTTTAATTTCTTAAGGATTTAAAGGTATTAAGGGATGAAGGGTGATTATTGGTGAGAATGAAGTTTGATTTTTATTAAATTAGTGTCTTTATGCTTAGGTTGAATGGGAACCATGGTTTAATTGCAAGAGTTAGGAGTCATTGTTAGGCTTGATCACCCTTTTTAGTAATTCCTAATTCTAATGCTTGAATTGAGTTTTCATACGTAATAGTTATTGACAATTTTTGAATGTAGCTATAAACTAGTTGGTTTTGCAGGTAAAATTAACCAATTGTTCTAAGGTTTTAATCCTTTAAGTTACACCTTCCAAGGTTATGTGCTCATAGTCTAAGTTAGTCTTTCCTTATTACTTAATGCTTCTTTGCTAGTAAATTTAGATAGCCTATTCTAGCTTATAACTGAGTTAAGGGTATTTCTAGAACTTGTTATATTTATCGATTTTATAGGAACTTAGGATTTGATAACTTATTCAAATCTATAGGCTAAAATCTTAGCTACAGCACTATTTATTTAGATTCAGGGATTGATAATTTCCTCGGAATCCCGATAATACCTTTAGCACATTTCTTTGATATTGTTATTAGTTTTGTCATATTTTTTCGTTGGTTTTACCTCTTTAGTTGTATTTCTTACACCTTAGCTTGTTTAGTTATCATTGCATCTAAGGTTTTTATTTATTTTCTTTACAACATTTGAAATAGCAATTGCATCCTAACTCCTTATAATTCGACCCTAGCTTACCCTACTATGTTGTTAGGTAGTTAGGAATTTATTATTTGGTAGTTTGCAATGAGCTATCATCGAGAAACAAATGAAAATGAAAAACCTCATAAGATAAGTAGTCTATCTTTTGGTATTACTAATTAAATTTCACTTCCTTTTCCTAGTAGTTTGTAGGTTAAAGAAGAGGAAGAAGAGAAGAAGAGTGAAAAAGAGCTGTAGGATGTAATAGTGTTGAAAGAGATATGACTAAGCAAGCTGAAGCTGGAACGTGATGAGCAAGATAAAGTGCCTCCACACCCATTACTTAATCGACTATGGAAACCATCCTAGATAAAACGAGATTTCCACAGTAGAGAGTGGACTTTAGAGTATGATAGAGAAGCAATGTAATTTCACATCTCTAATGCTATATGACATCTAGCTGATTATGAGCCCATTTTGAAGGAAGCTATTTTGGGCTCATTGATATTTAAAATTCAATTCCATATTGGATAGTGCACAAAGCAAGAGTCAAGCTAAAAACCTAAAGCAATTTTTATTAGTTAGTTCTTTAGTTGATTTTTGTTTAAGTTATTTTTATTTCTTTTCTTTATGTTTTTTCGTAGGAGCCAAAAGTGGTGGATATCTCTTCATCAAGGACTTCATTTTTTACCTTATTTAGTGGACTTTTTTTCCATCCCTCTTTATATTTTAATTAATTTGTGACTTTAAGGATAATGTCCAATTTGAGTGTTGGGTAGGGAAAAAGTTTTGAATTTACGCATTTAAGTTATTATGAGTTTAATAGTGATGATTTGAACGTTTTACTTTAAAATTATCTTGATTTTTAGTTAATTATTAAATGTGGTATTTAATTCAATTGATGCTTTTGATATAGTAAACATTGATCGATTCTTAAATGATTCTAGTCCCTATTTTTTTTCATTTTTCATTTTCTTTTGAGTGCTTGCATGTGTTTAGTGACCCTTTTGTATGGTAGTAAGTGCTTAAGTACATTTTATATGCTTTGTCATATGAATTTGGAATGGGATGTTTGAAATAAAATGTTGCAAAAGGAAAGAAAAATGTGTGAAAAGTGTTTGTATTGCAAATAAGTGAGCCAAATTCACTATACTATCTTCGAACCAAAGAAAAAGTGAAGTTATTATTAGTCCTAAAGCCACTCGGGGGGTGTTTAATTGAGTGTTTTAAAAATTTGAACCTATTTGAATTTTAAAAAACATAAAACAAATCCAATAGCAAAGGGAGTTCTTAAGCCCTAAACATCGAAATGTAATATGGAATCAAAGTAACCCAATACAAGTATAAAGAAATCACTTAATTACTAACAATATGGATGTAGATGATCTATCCAAATGATATAAATGTCCACAAAATTCAATCACTAAATAAAATATAGAATAAGAATAAATCAATGGTAAAAAAGTACCAATCTTTTGATTTATAATAATACAAATGTCAAGCTATTCAAGTTTCAATAAATCAATTATATACTCATAACACAGTAAGGAGTTAAAAGGATAGAGAAGACACAAGGATTTATAGTAGTTTCAGTAATTCTAATGTTACCTACTCTATTCCCAACACCAACGATGTTAGATTTTGCTCTATCACCAATGTAGCAAAAGAAAATCTTCTTTAATAGATGAAGAGTAACTTTTACAAATCTAATCTTCTTTGTGAAAGGTGAAGAGCAACCTTATACCAATCTTTTTAAGGCAAAGAGTAGCCTATACAAGTTAATCCCATAAAAGAGAATAAAGCACACCTATAAAGATGTTTCACTTTAAGCACAATAAATGAATCAATCTGTAGTCTGTAAAAATCCAATGAATGCACAATTCCCTCTATAAACCTTAATAAAACTAAATATAATGATCTAACAACTTAAAAAATCAAATTTATAACATAAAATACAAAGATATATGAAAATAGAAAATCTAGAAATATAGATGGCTTAGTATTTTTAATTTTTTATGCAAAACTAATCAAGTAAAAGTAAAATAAAACCAAGAAAAACATTTTTCGTACATCTTAGGTACTTAAAAAACACAAAAAACTTAAATAATTGCATAAAAATTCAACTGGAAAATTAAGACACCTGATTGAATAAGAAATAGTCTAAACAGTTGATAAGTTTGAGTATGTTGTCTTATAAAAACGTAATTAAATGATAAATACTGATTCAAAACACTCCTAAGACCTTAAAGAACCAATAAAAAATAAAATTAAAACTTATCAATAGGTCTAGGATAAATAAATGGAATGGTAAACACAAGTTATACAAGAAGTTTGAAGCACTTGAGTTTATACACAACTTCAATATATAAATCTTACACAAAACCAATAATTGAAAGTTTAACACAATAATAAAACCCTTTGATATGATAATATAGAGTTATAACAAGGGTTTATAAGTACAAAACTGTAAGTAGAGGCAGCAAGAATCTTAGTATGAGAGATATGCACACTAAAGTTTGAGAACTTTGATGAATATATCTTTGTAAGATCAAAACACTCTCATAAACATTTCTTCAATCTTTTGGAAGGCTACTCATGGCTAGAAATAGGGTTTTAGATGTGTTAAATTTGTTAGAACAATTGACTAACCATTGGAATTAAGATATTTTTGGAATTGAAGTGAAAAAAGGAAAGTTTATGCTGCCTAATATAATGTTGTATCCATTAAACCACGTCAAAACAATCTTAAACAATCCAAACTTATTTTAATTTGATTAAAAAAATCACACACACGTTTTAAATCATTTCTAAATGTTTTCCAACATTAGAATGAATTTAAAGCAAGTTGTTAAATACAATTTGAAAGACTTTTTCAATTGCTATTCAAGTGCTAATGAAAAACTTTGTGAAAGCATTGTAAGCATATGAAATGCATGAGTTAAAAAAACCAATTGAGCCCTTAAAGTATGTGAACTTCAAGTGATACTTATACATGCTTAAGATTTAGAATAAATGGTCTAGAATATTCCATAATGTTTAACTTTAGTTTTTTTTTCAATTATGAGCTCCAAGTCTAATCTTTCATCATCATATAACCTAGCTTTTGACCTTGCATCAAACACTTAAATCATTAGTAAATAATCATATTTTGTTATCATCAAAATCAAGATTGGAACCTCCTCTGGCTCAATAGTTATGAGTGATACTAATAGCTATTGAGTGTGTGATCTAACCTAGTAACTGAGGGTGTTAAAGACAAAATGTTCACCTTCACATTAAAAAGTTGGTTGACAACTCAAACAAGTCAAAAAAAGTATCTTAGTTTAGTAACCAAGGACATTCATGACGAAGTGTTTGTCCTTGAATAAAAAGACTAGGTTATCTCTTATAAAATTCTCAAAAGTTGAATTTATGAGTTGTTTTTATTATTTGAAACATCTTTGACTATATTCATATGATATACTATCTAAAATGATTAGGACATTTGGTATTATGTATATGGGATTGCTTTTTACTAACTTTGTATGCTTTGTGTGTGTTTAACCAAGTTTTTATCAAGATAGAATTTATATATGTTAACTAGATCAAAGGTATGAATTGGATTTTATTTGCACTCATTTAACTCTTAGCTTTTGATTGAGATTATTTGAGTGGAATGTTTAAGTCATTGCTTGAGGAAAAGCAATAGTTTAAGTGTAGGGGTATTTGATAGGAATGCATTTTATAGTATTTCTATATGTGTTTCAATGTGATTTCATCTCTATTTTGATATTTAAATGCTTAATTTATGTTCCTTTTAAGTTCATATGTAGATTTGACCTTACAACATAGATAAAATATGAAAATATCAAGTTTAGAGAAAAATTAGATAAAATTACGTGAAGGAGCTACTAATTGGAAGCTAAACGACAAGTGCTGTAGAAGATAAACGACGCCATTTAAGTCAGTGAAGATTGCCTTCAAGTCCACTTTCTAGAACCTTAAATGATGGTTAACCATAGGTCATTTAGGTCTTTTCAAAGGTCATTTAAGTCTCTAAAAACGTTGTTTCATGTCGAAATAAGGGCAAACTTGACTTGTCTCCACCAAAACCTCTCCTAAGCAAAAGATAGAATGATTTTCATCCGTTTTTAGGCTCCCTCTTAGGCAATTATGTTTTCTTCTTATTTTATTAGGTTTTAGGATTATTTTTCATCACTTTTCTTTTAGTTTCGAATTTTATTCTTACTTTAGTTATTTTAGGAGCTGAACTATAGTTTATTTATATTTTCTCAGCTATTAATTATTTTTGTGCTATTTTCCTTATGTATTTCCTTTAGGTTTTAATAAATACTTATTAAATATTGGATTTTCGTTAATATAGTGTTATTTCCTTAAATTCTAGCAATTTCTTCATTATTTTCTTGATTTTTTTTATGTAATTTCAATTTATGTTATTATTATTTTCATTATGTTAGAAAAGCTTTTCCTTGGGTCTGAAGATATTTGATGGATTAATGCATTATAATTGTGAGAATTGATTGAGATTTGAATGGGCATTATGATTTTTGTTAGGATTAAATTAGAATTCCAAATTAATGCCATGAATTAGAGATTAATTCATAAGATTGGCCATTCTAGGTGTAATTTCTAGTTCATTTGCTAAGTTTTAACTTTTGATTCATAATTTTGATTAGTGAAATGCATAAGTGGCAATAGTTTAATTGATTTTGTAGGTAAACTTAGTCTATTAGTCTAGTGTTTCAATTCTTTAAGCTACATGATTTGAGCTTGAAAGATTATGACCTAAGTTAGACATTCCCTAGTTATTAATGTTGTTGCATCACTAAATCTAGAGAGCTTATTCTAGATTATCATGTAGATAGGGGTAAGTTTTCTATCATATATGACTTATTTAAAAATGGAGGAACTTAGGTTGCAAGAGCTTGTTTATATCTATAGGCTAGCATTTTAGGCATAGTATAATTTATATTTTCGATGATTAGTTTTAATTCATGAATCCAAATAATATCTTCTACCTAATTCTCCTTTATTATTATTTTTTTCTTGTGATTTTCTTTATTTTTATTATTTTTATTTCGATTTATTTAAATTCCTTTGCATCCATAGGTTTTCTTTTATTTTCCTTTTATTTTGTGCAACATTAAGAATAGCTGAAAAACACTACCAATTCTCTTTGAGATTGACTCTGAATTGCCTCACTACATAGCAGATTAATTAGGTATTTATTGTCTAGTCATCCGTGACAGGCCCACCATAAATATCACCTAATATTTGGTTCGATAGATGATCTTTCTTGTATTTCCAATTCTTTGGTAAGTCATCATCCTTACGTTTCTTTCTTTATTCAACAATTGCTTCTTATAGGGTGGTTTATCTATCCTCTTTTTCTTCTTCAAGAGACAACTTTTCCAATTCTTTGAAAAAATGTACATCATCATCTTTAAGATCTCTCTTGCTTTTAAAAGGTTATTTTCATTAAAAACTATACGTATAGATTCTTCAATGACATGATTTCTTTTGTTAAATACAAGATAGGCTCTACTAGTTAATGAGTAGCCTATAAAAATATCTTCATCGGGTTTAAAATCAAATTTACTTAAACTATCCTTAATGTTAAACTATGGCATTTAAAAAACTCAAAGACTTTTAAATAAAAAAAATTTAGGTTTCTTACCCTTCCAAAGTTTAGATGGGGTTTTGTCTATTTTAAGCTTAATGTACCCTATTTACTTTATGGCATGCATTTGCAATAGCCTCAGCTTAAAAATACTTTAGTAACTCATTTTTATTAAACATTGTTGTAGTCATTTCTTTTAAATTTCTATTCTTTCTTTTAACTACATCATTCTATTGGGGAGTCCTAAGGCCTGAAAATTTATGAGAGATGTCATGATCATCACAAAAACTTCCAAATCAATCATTTTCAAATTACCTACCAAGATAACTTATAATAAATGTGATAGGGATGAATTTTATTATGTTTTGGTATGTTTTTTCACTTGAATTCATCCATATTTTTGGTTTTAAAGTGCTCAATTTGTGTTATTATATGAAGAATGATAATTTTAATTTCTTGACACAAATTATGTATTAAAGAATCAAGTTTTGGAACAAAAAGTAGCTCAAAGACACTAATGAAAGCAATTTCCATATGCTAGAACAATCCATCAACAATAAGTTATGGAAGATAAATGATATGGTGACAAAGACAAGTTTGGTCGAACACCAAAGTTGGTATAGGTGATTTTGTTGATGCATTAAATAAACTTTTAGAACTTAGATCATTATGAAATTTTATAGGTTGAAATAAAATCATGTAAAGAATCTACGTATGAAGTTGTATAGAGGGGATTTGAGAAAAAAAGGTGAAGAGGGGCAAAAGCTATTAAGGACTTAAATAGAATTCATAAAACAATGTCATTCTGTGATTTTTAGGGGAAAATTTAACTAAATTGCTCTAAGAACATCTCCAAATCCTTAACAACCATCCAAGACATATATAAGGAGCTTCAAAACGTAAAGTAGAGTAGCCATAGCTATTTTGCTCAGTCTTCATCTTATTTTCGTAACATTTATTCACGTTCTTAGGGTATCGTGATTCTATTTTGATTTCCAAAAATTTTTACTTTAGTTTTTTAGGTAGTATTCAGCTTTATTTACAATTTTGAATGATATTTAATTTGTGTTTTCATTTTTATATATTCCAATACATATAGATTTAATTTTTGATAGAGAGCTTGAATCTCTTAG
Organism: Pinacopodium congolense; assembly: GCA_028565735.1. Classification (NCBI taxonomy): domain Eukaryota; kingdom Viridiplantae; phylum Streptophyta; class Magnoliopsida; order Malpighiales; family Erythroxylaceae; genus Pinacopodium; species Pinacopodium congolense. The sequence goes on from JAOXYD010258200.1 coordinate 12,120, forward strand.
ATAAAATATAGATTCTTGAATATATTTCAATAGAAGGTTTTATTCTCAATTTCCATCCTTTATTTAGTTGTTTAAGCTTGGTTTGGTATTGTTTGAGGTTTGTATTTATTAAATACTAGCTTGTGTGGTGATTTATCTTATGATTTATCATTTATTTATGATGTTTTTGGTTTGTTTATGCTTAGTAGTTGAGATTTATGCATTTTCTTAGGATGTAAATTGTTTAATTTTAGTTTTTGTTCTGAATTTTTGTGTTGAAATTTCTATTTTTAATGCATTTGGTTTGGATTTTGTGAATTGGGTTATGTTTAGTTGATTATTAGTATGAAAAGATTGAATTTTCATTAGATTAAGTGTTAAATGTTAATTTTCAATACTTGTCTTAAAATATTCAGATTTGATTTCATTGGATTAAGTATGGGTTATATTTATTTACTTTCTATTTTGATTAATTGGAGCGTGTGTGGCTATTTCCTAAGGGTTTGAAGGTACTAAATGGATGAAGGATGATTATTTATGAGAATAAAGTTAGGCTTGTATTGAATTAGTGCTTTAGGCTTAATTGGTTTGGAACTTTGGTTTAATGTCAAAAATTAGTAGTTATTTCTAGGCTTGATCACCCTTTTGGTAATTTACTAATTCGAGTGCTAAGATTAAGTTTTGATACGTAATAGTTAATAGCAATTTCCAAAAGTAGCAATAAACTAGTTGGATTTGTGGGCAAATTCAACCAATCAGTCTAAGGTTTAATCCTTTAGGTTAAACTTTTCGAACTCACGAGTTAATGGCCTAAGTTAGTTGTTCCTTATTGCCTAATGCTTATGCATTATTAAACTCAGAGAGCTATTTGAGATTATAGAGAAATTAGGGACATTTTTTAGATCTTGTTAAATTTAACTACTTTAGAGGAATTAAGGATGTGAGAGCTTGTTTAGATCCATAAGCTAACATTTTAGCTAAAGCACCATTCATTTAGATTTAAGGATTGATAATTATCTCCAAATCTCAACGATATTTTCAGCCCAATTCTTCGATATTATTACTAGTTTATTATCTTTTCCATTATGTTTACCTCTTGAGTTACATTCGTTACATTTTAGTCTATTTAGTTCTCATTGCATCAGTGATTTTAGTTTTTATTTTTCCATACAACATTCAAAATCGCAGTTACATCCTAGCTCTTTATGGTTTGACCCTAACTCACCTTACTATAAACTTAGGTAGTTAGGTATTTATTATTTGGAAGTTTGTGACAAGCTATCAAAATGCAATAAACAAATCTTTTTAATTTTAATTTTTCTAAAAAAAATTCAATAAAAGACCTAAACCATTCATCTTTACTACGAAAAAACAATATCTATAAAAATCTACTAAAGTCATCTAAAATAAAAAATGCATATGATCTACCACCTAAGTAGTATCCTTATTAGGTATAAAAAATTCCATATGAAGTAGTTCAAAGGGTTTAAAAATTGTTACGATTAACTTTTAAAGGAATTTCTTACTTGTTTGCCCATTTGGCATGTTCCACAAATCCTATCTTTTTAAAATTTCATGCTTAGGAGCCCATTGATGAATTTTTTGGAATATCATATGGTTTTTTCATCATAAAAAAGGGGGATATTGTTGAACTAAGGCAGGCTCCACCTAAGTTTTAATGATGAAAAAACAATCTTTTTGTTAATTAGTTTGCTATGTTTGATGTTTCAGAAATATGGGAGTAAAGAACAAGTATTTAGAAGATACAATTTGGAGCCTCAGAGCTTATTTAGATTTTATGAGGGAAAAAGGGAAAAAATATAAAATTAAAGACCAAGATAGTATTTTAATTAGTTGTAATTTTTATTTTAACTTTATCTTGGTCATATTAAGATGTTTAGTTGGCTTAGATCATGCATATTTGCATTCATATCTAATGTTTATGAACATAGGCTATATAATCAACATGAATTATGCGGAGAAAGTTTTAAATGATGCTTTTGATATAGAAGAATATTTTTGGGGAAGTATTTTGATGTGTGTGTATGTTCAAGAAGTGTTTAAAGATGTTAACATGCATTTTAGGGTGATGATAAATTATGTGAAATAATGTTAAAAACCGATTTGGTATAGGACTGGATGACTGGTATGTTTAACTGGTCATGCAATTTTGACATATATTAGTTGATTAGTAGTATGTGTTAATTGACCACTGGTCAACTAGTGCACTTTGACTTCTCAATAAGTGGTTAAGGGCAATTGTCATCAATGTTAAAAGATAAAACAAACAAAATTTAATGAGCTATAATGGCTATAAAAGACTAATAAACCATAACTTACCAATACATATGAGTGTTTTGTTATGGTCCAAGCATTGAAATATGTGGAAATAAAAAATAATTGAATTAAGAAGTATTTTGATTATTGTTTTGACTGTTTTGGTGGTGATCATCTCGGGATGGCCCCAGTTCCACTCTGTTACCTAGTCATCAGCACAGGACATCCCTGGGACCCTTGATGTCCCGATACCTACTCCACGGATAGGTACCTAGCCACATCTCACTCAAAACGCAATAATGCATCAATACAAAAGACCATCGAATATAGCCTGTCCTAGGCAAGCCACTAATCCACTACAATTATTTAACTCAGTCTGTCATAATTTAGCTTCATTATGTTTTAAAAAGTCAAATCATTAAATTTGAATTATCATACACTACTCATGGAAATTCATCATCTTTTTCGCATACTTACATAAATACATGTCATATCTAACAATTTATCATAAAACATGTAGCATAAAATTCATATCCCAAAAATACATACATTAAATATGCACATACTATAATGACTATTTTACATGCAATATCTTATATATAAGAGTATAGTTTCAGGTTAATCTTACCTGATATCCTCAAGTCTAATCCGCTATCTAACCCGACTTCACGACCTAAAGACATACGGATAACAATCTATTAGACTAAATAACATCATATAACATTAACCTACATGCTCTTAAACTTACAATTAATACAGCTAAAGGAGTTACAATTCGGCTAAAGCATTTAAGGTGTTACAACATTGGTTTTGACAAGAGAGTATGACATTCGGCTGAAGCATTTAAAGGCATGAACACTTGACCATTTGACAAGTGTCCCTAAGGTGTCCATTAGGTGGCTTCATTTTGGTTGATCATGTGCTCTTATGAGCACACATAGCATGGAGTAAGCTACTTAAGGACAAGTGTCCTTACATAAAAGATGAGGTAACGATCCTGAGGAGGATGGTCGAGGAGGCAATAAAGGAAACTCAATGGTGATAACTTCAAATTTATGATAATCCATTGTAATCCTAATTCTAAGTCTTTTTAGAATTAAAACTGTGATAACTTGATTAGTAATTTGATGGCAAAGTACGAGTTCTAAAGAAAAGTGGTCTAGAAGAAATATCCAAACTTATCATTTATAGATGTGGACATTGCAAATGCTTTTACTTTTCTTATCATCTCTCCCTTTGGTTTGCGCGTAGGCGCAATTGATTATAATCTTATTTTCTCTATTCCTGACCACGGTTAGGTTTCTAACCGGTGTTTAAGGTTTAGAAACTGTAACCGTGATCAATGGTTTTAAATCGTAACCGGAACCGTTATAAATAGTTTCGATTAATGTTAGACTAATTTAAAAATCGTGAACTGGCGGTTAAACCGGTAGTTTATTTATAATTATAAATTATCGATTAAATAATTAAAATATATTTAAAAAATTTTAATTTTATATAAAAAATTATTTTAAAAAATATATGTAATATTATATAAAATTTTATTTAATAAAAAAATATAATTATAT
>JAOXYD010258211.1:0-29584 GCA_028565735.1 Pinacopodium congolense
CGTGGTTTGCCGTTGTGAGAGGCCATATTGCCATTGCTATACTGAACCTCCTCCCACTTTGGCTGAAGCTTTTATTAATGGTCAAGTTTAATTCAAGCTATGTCAAAGAAATAAGAACCTGAGATAGCGTTCAATTTTCCTATCATAAGGCAACGATTTTTGTTTGTATTTTTTCAGGCAATTTTCATGTAAATCACATTAAAGAGACTTTTTACATCTTTTCTTTCTTTGTTTGTGATAAAGATGATGGAATATTTGGAAATTTTACATTTCATCCTGATGCAGTCTTTTCCCTTATTGAAAGGTTACTAATCTACATACTACGAATAAAATGATTATAGAAGCCTTTGCCTTAATGATTTTTCCAATTTTATCGTTATGTCATTTCATTGTGAAGGGAAATACAGTTTATTATTTATGCATTTTATACAAAAGTAACATTCCAATGATCTTCATTCGAAGTCATCACACTATTTAACACATAATACATTGCTGCAGCGAATACAGAATGAAAAGCTGCTTGTGTTGGATCAACTGCCATTTTTTTCTCATTGCCTACGTTTCAAGTGTCTTTAATGTTTTCTTATGATAGAATGCAAACATTTGCTTGATAATCTTAATTGTAGTAGCGTGTAATTGATAATATTTTTTGAGAAATTAAAATTAAATTGATAAAGTTGACTTTTAAGTCTTCTGCATCGATTCCTCCCTAGCCAGAAATCTCCTACTAGTGTTTTGATATCACTATATAACAAGACCTATTTACACAGCATTTAGAACTGATGAACCTGGAGTAGAATTTTTGTTGCATCCTATAATGAGCTACGGCTTAATACTACTAATAATATCATTCAATAGTTGTTACCACGAACCTCTGCTTATCTTGAGATATCCGCAAGTTCCTTTCCCTCTAAATAGAATACATGGATGTGCAAAATGTTACTATGAAATTGATGAATTTTGCCTTGGATTTCTATCTTAAATTGAATATCCATTCAATTATCTCTATCCAATTCGCTTCAAAGTAAGAGAGCTCACGCATTGCTAGTATTCTTTCCCACATGAATTTAGTATTCATGATTGAAGAATAGATTTGCAATGTACTCATGTTCTCTATTACGTGAAGGACGTAGAGGAGAAGCATTTGTAAAGCCATGAAACTTGTCTTTGGTGGAAATTTTCCTTTTAATTTTTTTAGAGAATAAATTACAAGCTACATAATAAAGGAGATCTTTAGAGTAGCCTGCTTAAACTGTACTAGTTTATATCAGAATATTTTCGGTATAGCCATAAATAAAATTTTTTTATATATAAGTGAAAATGCCTGCTTTTTAGTAACGATTTAAAAAATTAAAAATTAGACTATTATCAAATTTTCAATTATTATTAAACAAGTATATAATAAATGAGCTTAAACAAATTGAATTAACTGTCAATATAAATTTCAAGTGATACTAACTAATAATTATAACTAAAAATTAATATAGTGTAATATTAGGAATAAAATTGATTTTTTAAGAGATTTTCGACATTGTAAAAATTTTCAATTTAAACTACTATATTTTTATCAAAAATATGTATTTGTATCAATGATTTTCCCTCGATATAAATAAAAAATAAATTAATAAACTCAAAAAAATTTGTGTATTAAGAACTTAGAGTATATTTGGTATTGTTATTAGTTTTTATTTTTTGTTTTGGTTTTTGTGTGTTTTTATTAGTTTTTGCATTTTTTTTTGTTTTTATATTATTTTTTCAATTTTTGTGCTATATTATTAAGTTATTTTTTCAATTTATGGGTTTTTTTTATTTTTGTGTTTTAAAAAATTAAAAATTAAAACTAAAAACAAATAAAACTAAACATCCTCTTAATTAACCACATCGAGAATGGTTAGGAGGATAGTGTTGAAATGGTGGCTCTTGTTAACGGACACAAATCTCTTGTCTCCTTTTTTTTTTTATTTTATGTCTTCTCCATGTTTTCTCTAATAAAATTATTTATGGGATCCATTATATTTATATACAGTGGGTCCCACAAGTGATTTTGTTAGAAGGGATATTAAGGAGATATGAAAAAAAGAGGACAGCAAATTCTCATCCATTGTTAATCATAAACTTTTAATTATTGGTGCTTTTTATTTTTTAAGTTTAAAGAGAATAATATTTTTTTACAGATATATTATTGAAAATATTTTAATAGATGTTATTTTTTTAATGTTTTAGATTTTTCAAAAATTTGCAAATATAAAAAATCAATACAATGAAATAACCATATTTTTCAAGAAAAAAGTACAATTTACCCCTAACATTTCAAAAAAATATTAAATTATCCCCTAACATTTATGAGAGTATCACTTTACCCCTTAATATTTGTAAAATAGTGCATTTTACCCCTTAACATTTACAAAATAGTATATATTTCCCATTTTATATTAATTTCATTAAAATTTTGTTAATTAATTTTTTCATAATTTTTTAATAGTTTATTTATAGAATATTTGACAAAATTATCATTTATCTAAGAAAATCTTAACGAAATTAGCATGAAGGACTAAAATGTACTATTTATAAATATTATAGGTCAAATTACATCATTTTTGCAAATATTATAAGGTAAAGTAGTACATTAAAAGTGTTAACGATCAAATTAAACTCCTTCTCAAATGTTAATTTTACTATTTTATAAACATTATAGGTCAAATTACATCATTTTTGCAAATATTATAAGGTAAAATAGTACCTTAAAAATTTTAAAGATCAAATTAAACTCCTTCTCAAATGTTAAAGGATAAAGTGAACCTTTCACCTATTTTTACACTAAAAACTAAAGTCACATGAAAGGAAGAATTCCTCTAGAGATTAAAGCAATGTAATGAATACCAATATACCGTCGTTACATATCAGTTAATGAGTTTCGTGGTACAGGATGAACCCCACACTATACCGAACAATATATTTGCAATACTGGATGGTATTGGGCTAATACTAAAATACTCAGAGTTGATATCCAAATAATAAAAATATCAGTCAACTGATAAAGGAAATATAAGTGTATTAGTCGACCAAATGCTTTTTGCACAATATATACTGTTTCAAAATATCCATGTACCGTAACCACCTTGATCACATCATAAGAGCCTATCCATCTTGACCTTAACTTACCCTGAAACAACTTCAATCTTTAATTACACACCAAGACTTTATCACCAACCTTGAATTCTTTATGAATGATATGCTTATCATGCCACCTCTTAACTTATTCCTTATAAAATTTAAAGTTATCATAAGTTTTGAGATGAAACTCATCCAAGTCATTTCATTGAAATTGTGTTTCTTCTTAAACCTTCTTTGAGTCAAAATTTAGAAAATGAATGGGCCAATAGGCACGGTGTTCCAATTCTACTAGCAAAAGCCTTACCATATACCAACTTCTAACGAGACATTCCCATGGGTGTCTTATATACAGTTCCATAAGCCCCCAGTGCATCATCCAACTTAAGTGACCAATCCTTTTTTGAAGAGATAATGGTCTTTTCCAAAATTCATTTAATCTCTCGCTTAGATATCTCAACTTGACCACTAATCTGAGCATGATAAGGTGTAGCTATCTTATGTGTAACACCATATTTAGATAAGATGGACTCAAATTGCTTATTACAAAAGTGTGTCCCCCCATCACTTACGATTGCTCTAGGTGTCCCAAATCGAGTAGAACTATTCTTCTTAAGAAAAAGAATTGTACCTTTTGCATAATTCGTTAGAAGAGCAACTGCTTCAACCCATTTACTCACATAATCAATGACCACTAAGTTGCATTGGTTAGAGTATGAGAAAGGGAATGGTCCCATGAAATAAATACCCTAAACATAAAAAATTTCATACACTAAAATGTTGTTTAGTGGCATCTCATGTCTCCTTGAGATATTTCTAACCCTTTGGCAATTGTCAGAAGACTTAACAAAATATAATACATCCTTAAATAGTGTAGGCCACTAGAAACCACATTTCAACCCCTTATGTATGGTTCTAGCAGGGCCAAAGTGCCCTCCAGTCTCTTTTGAATGGAAATGACTGTGCAGCATCCCACTCTCATAGGATACCTACCCGAAATTATAATGAATATCCGAGTAAATATCCTACAAAGTTAGCACACTAAAGGAATTATAGTAGGCATTATGCAACATAAATAAATGGAACATATTAATCAAAACTAATTCTTAATTAAAAACAAATTCCATTTATACATCATCATAAACTGTACACGACCATGTTTATACATGAAAGTATGTTTATTTATAAAAAAATGTTGTACAAAAGCATCAAACAAAACAAAAACATGGTATTTAGACTCTTCGAGAGTTCAGTTGACCAACCTTTGATCCATGGTAAATTTGTAAACCCTAGTATGTACCTCTCACTCTCTCTACATGGTATTAGTCTAGGCATCGAGCTCCCTCCAACGTAAAATGTTAAGTGGGTGAGTTTTTGTGGAAAAACTCAATGAGTAGCTATCATCGATGTGCTCACTCTATCCACACATAAGCATATAACACAAAAATCACAAAATCACTAGAATCACTTCTTTTATATGTTTGGCACATCAAAGTATAATTATACATTGGCATTTTATCATGAGAGAATACAATTATAAATGTACATGGGACTCGATTTTCTTTTTATTTTTTTGTGATTTTGTGCCATTTACTGTCCCATATCAGTAGCTGATACTAGGCTCATTCTTCGGTTACCGACCTCGATCCACAGTGGAAAGCGATTCCACATATATTTAAGCCTGAGACTTATTCTAACCATGGGCATAAGCCCCTCACCAAACTATGGCTAGCTTGGTTACCTCATTCACAATGCCATTAATGTGGTCGAACATTTCATGAATGTAAAACAACACATTATAGATCATACAATAAGTCAATCAAGAATTATACACATATAGTTCACATTTTTAGAATCATCGAACCTAACTCCAACATCTAACCCATGGTTGGGAATAACACATTATCAAACAGTTTCAATCAAATCAGAATGGGAGCACATTGAAAACACATATACAGAATACAATTATCAAATTAGAACCCGACATTTATCACAGTTAAGCACGTAGGTCTCACAGTTCACATACAAGATTGCACTTCCAATGTATTCCTGATACTAAACATTCTTGGACACTCAATGTCTGGGATAACAGTAGACAAAACACCTTATATCTCCATATTAAATATGCATGATCAAATTAGTTTTCACAATTTCAAATATAAGCAAGAACTAAAATAACCGGATTAGACACAACATATAAAGTGATTGTGCAGTCTAGTCCAATTCACAGTGATCTCCAGATATTCAATGTCTTGATGTTTGGGTAACATCTAGATGTTGTTCAAAGAGCTCTCTTACATTTGCATTACATACACACATATTATTATTGGTTCAATTTCATAATGACTAATTATGCATATATTAATATGCCATGAATAATGCATGCTCGATTCATTTTCACTCACTTTTAATTCACCTTATTCATACACATTAATGCCAAACCATCCAATCTTTCATATATATATATATATATCATCATCATCTCACAATCGAAACTTATCAAATATTGTAGCAATCTACGTTACATCCATTGAAAGACTCTCATTTTCGAAGGTCACTATTACCTCACTTCAAAAAAATATGCATAACTTTCAATACATGATAATTGTGTTTTTGTATGTATTTTTCTAAGCGTTTTGCATGTGTTTCTGGCATAATAGGTTGCTTTTATTGTGTTTTAATATTTATTTTGTGAGTTTTTTTTAGTATAATTTTAATTATTATTTTGATTGTGTTTAGTATTAATTTGGAGTAAGTTTTTTTTATTTAAGTGGTTTTATTTGTGTTTTGTGTTTTTATTATTATTTAATTATTAATGTTGGGTTATAATTAAATTTTGTTGGTGTATTTATTTATGGTGTAGGTAATTTAAATTTAAAAATTAAAGTTGAAAAAAGAAAAGAGAAAACAAAAAAACAAAAAACAAAATAAACATGAACCCAAAACCAGCCCGGAACCAAGCCTGCAGATCCAAGCTGCCCCAGCTCCTGTGTTCAGCCTACAGCCCACATCGTCCAGCCCAGCGCCAACTAGAAGCCCGTTCCAACCCCAAGCCTGGCGTCTAGCCCACTTCCAAGCCCCTGATAATTGTGTTTTTGTATGTGTTTTTCTAAGTGTTTTGAATGTGTTTATTGCATATTATGTTGTTTTTATTGTGTTTTAATATTTATTTTGTGTGTTTTTGTTTAGTATAATTTCAATTATTATTTTGTTTATGTTTAGTGTTAATTTGGAGTAAGTTTTATTCATTTAAGTGTTTTTTATTTGTGTTTTGTGTTTTGTGTTTTGTGTTTTTATTTTTTTTATTATTTAATTATTAATGTTGGGTTAGAATTAATTTTTATTGGTGTATTTATTTATTATGTAGGTAAATTAAATTTTAAAAAATTAAAGTTGAAAAAAAAAACAAAAACAAAAACAGAAAAAAAAAACAAAACAAAAGCAGAAAAAAGGAAAAGAAAAGCAGCAGGCCGCCTAACCCAGAAGAGTAGCCCCAGAAAAAGCCTTGGCATCCCCAGCCTCTAGAGCCCAAGAGTAGAAGCCAGAGTAGCCCAACTGAAGCCCTCCAGCCCGGGTCGCCCCTCTCGCGAGCTCGCAGCAAGCCAGCCCATTCCTCAGTCCGACCCGCTCGTCTGCCCAAAGCCAGCAGCCCCAATATTACCTTTGTTTCTTAGAGTATCGGTTGACCGATCTCTTAGGGTTGATGAATGACCTTTGGTTGACGGATCTTGGCAGTTCAGTCTACTAAACTGCCTTAAGTCACAACATTCTCTAACCAAACAACTTCTAATCCACCCAAACATAATCCAAAACAGCTCTAAACCCAAATAAACATATTTTAACACATATTAATCAATACTAACCATATTTAACAATGTTATACATGATTAACACAATCAAATTCTTCTAAGTTACTAAATTTGTTTAACTAATACTTCTATCTTTTATCTTATCACGTACTTCATCAATTTTCCAATTTATATAATCTAGTTAACCTTTAAACACATTCTTATGCATAAAACACATATAATGCCTCTTGATTTTATAACCTATATATATATATATATATTCTAAATCACGTATGCAATATATGCATGAATGAGTCTCTTAAATAACCAAAATAAACTAAGCAAAACTTATAATAAAAATTTACATAAATAAAATTATATCAATACTAATTCACTTCTTCAATAACTTGAGTCTTTACACATGATCTTTGTAAACTTTGATTAAGCTCCAAGACTCATTACGTGAATTCACTCGTACTTCATCTATATACCTATCTTTCAAGCACTCTTAAACATAAAAAACATTAATAATAAAATTGTTGTCATCATTGAAATAAGGCGGAATCTCCCTTGGTTTAACAATTTCTCCCTTTTTTGATGAAAAAACCATGTAATATTAAGGAAATAAAACATCAATAACAGTAAATCAAATACTACATTATTATCATACTCATGAATTCAATTTTTTATAAACTCCACCTAAATATATCTAAAAATTGAAGATTAACAAAATTATCAATTTCAATGCCAACTCCTCGTAAGTTGGATAAAAGTTTTAACTCCCCTTCAATTCATGCAACAAATCAAATGCCTACTCCCCCCCCCCCACCAAATAAAACATCAAAATTGTAAAACGAAAGTTCCTACTCCCCGTAAATGAAACATAATATCACATGCCTCTCCACCTTTTTGGAATCATCGAAAATATGCAAAAACATCTAAAAAACAAGTAAAGATTAAACTTTAAAACATAAAAACTATATTTAATACCTATTATTGGACAATCTTTAGGCCTTGGTACTAAATTCCAAGCTTTGCTTTTTTAAAATTGATTCAGTTTTTCATTCATAGACAAAACCTAATTTTCGACATCTAAGGCTTCTTCAATAGTCTTGGGTTCAATTTTAGACATAAAAGCAAGATGCGATAAATTTTTTAAATAAGAACGAGTATTACTCCTTGTTGAACATTACCAATTATTTGGTTTGACGGATGAGCCTTCTTGTATCTCCAATCTCTTGGTATGTCTTCATCCTTCCTTTCTTCCCTTTCTTTAATGATTAGATCTTGCGACATTTGTCCTTAATCTTTTTCTTCAAGTGATGTCTTCTTAAAGTTCTTGGAAAAATATGTATCATCCTATTTAATAACTTTCTTTCTTTTAAAGGGCTTAATCTCATAAAAAACAACATGCATGAATTCTTCAACTACATGCGTTCTTTTATTAAACATCCTGAATGCCTTATTAATCAACGAATAACCTAAAAATATGCCTTCATTGATTTTATAATCAAATGTGTCTAAACTATCCTTAGTATTCAAAATATATCACTTTACAACCAAACTCTCTAAAATGACTAATTTTTGGTTTCTTACCATTCCAAATTGCATAAGGCATTTTATCCATTTTATGTCTTATATTGACCCTAATAATGATATGAAATGCATATGCAACAGCTTCGACCCAAAAATACTTAGATAATTCAAACTCATTAATCATAATTCTAGCCATTTCCTATAAAGTATTATTGTTCTTTCTATTACACCAAATTTTTTTAGGTGTCCGGAGTGTAGAAAAATTATGTGACATGCCATGATCATCATAAAAAAAAAATAAACAAGTCATTGTCAAATTCTTGGTTATAATTAATGTTAATAGATGCAATATATATGCCATTTTAATTTTTAATTTTATTAGAAAAAGTTACAAAAGATTTAAAATATTCATCTTTTGAACCTAAAAACAAAAACCTATGTAAAGCTACTAAAATCATTAACAATAATAAATGCATATGACTTACCACCCAAACTAGCTACTCTAGTAAGACCAAATAAACACATATGAAGAAATTCAAGGGGTTTAGAAGAGATTACTAATTTCTTATTTAGAGATAAGTTTCTTACTTGCTTTCCTATTTAACGTGCTCCGCAAACTTTATCCTTTTCATACTGCATGCTTTGAAGTCTTCTAACAAATTGCTTAGAGTTGAGTTTTGATAAAAGGTCCATGCTTGCATGTCCAAGTCTTCTATGTCAAATCCAAGCACAGTCACCTAAAAAAACCAAACACTTATTTCATGGTTAGTCACATCATTTAAATAAAAAATATAAATATTTTCTTCTCTTTTTCCTAAGAAAACAATATTACCATCATTAATCCTTAAAATTACACATTCATTTTCTACAAAACATACTTTATGATCCTTATCACATAATTGAATTACAAGTAAAACATTATTAATCAAAGGACAATTATCCCTTCCAACTTTTCCAATGTGAATTACCTTACCCTTGGCATTGTTACCAAATGCGACGGATCCTCCGTCCTCTCTTTTGAAAGTCATAAATTATGAAGGGTTATAGGTCATATGTCGTGAACAACCACTATCTATAAACCATTTGTTTCTCCTCTGTATGATCTATAAAACAAGGGACTTATGTCGATTTAGGTACCCGCATGATCTTGGGTCATTGAATGTTAGTCATATGCCTATCTTTACCTCTTAGTGAAACATCTCTAATTCTATCATAATAGAAACATGATACATGTCCATGATAACTACAATAAATGCAAAACAATGGAGTATAGGTCCTATAGGCATTTATGCAATCCTTGCTATGCCTAAAGCCATTATAAAACATTTGTTAAAATTTTTTCCTAGGTTGAGAGAAAGTTCCTCTACCATTAAATTGATGTTGTGTGGAAACTCCTTAGTCTTAGAGTGTACTTTTAAATATAATGTATAGGTTGAGGTTTACTTGTAGATGCATTTTGAACAGTCCTATGAGTACATTCATTTTCTAAGTTCTTTCCCTTTACAAAATTCATATTACTAGTAGATGATTCATGACTATACCCTAAACCATGTTTTTCATTTCGTACTTTTCAACACTTAGCATTATTTCTAATTTCTCATTTCTGTTAGTAAATTTAGTAGGTTATTCCTTAAGAGATTCTATCTCTTTCTTTAAAGATACATAGTCATTTACTAATTAATCATCATCTTTTTTTTATTGAGTCTAATTCTTTCCTAAGCCTTTCATTTTCTAATTTAAACTCATATAACATTTTCAAGGATTCCATATGTTTATCATGCAACTTCTTCTTTTTCATAGCTAAGTCTTTCACATATTCTAACAATTCTTCATATGTATATTCAATTTCATCTTCATTTTCACTATTAGAGTGGAAAGAACTTACATCATTTTGTGCCATGAAGCATACATTTGCAACTTCTTCTTTTTTGGAATTACTTGATTCGGTCTATACCACCTTTAGTTCTTTCTTCTTCCTTTCCTTTCCTTTCTTCTCTTTCTTTCTTTTCTTTTATTCTTCTTGAAGAAGTGAGAAATGTGACCTCAAGTTACCTTTTGCACCACATTTGAAACATGTTATGTTAAAAAATTTATTTTTAAATGAGGATGTACCTTCTCTCCTACAGATAGGAGCCTTCCTTAGTATGGGCTTCCTTAGACCTTTTGTGATGAGTGCAAGCATTTCTTCTCCTTCACTTTCATATGCAATCACACCATTAGAATTGAAGTTTACGTTCGCATAACAATAAAATCAATGTCATTAAATACATTAATAAATCCGAAACAATATATGGAAATTCAATTTTAAATTAATAAAATAATAAATATTACGTCTTAAGGTTCATAACAATCTAAATCCTAAAAGAAAATTAAGTTCAAATATGAAGAAAACAACAATAACAATCTTGCTTAAACCCTTGTTTAGATGGCTTAGGAATCACCCTTAGGGCCTTGGTGGCGGTTTTAGGGCTTCGAGAAACTAAAGACATGAGAGAAAAACCCTAAAATTGCTTAAATACATAAGGGATGATGCTAGGCTCACGACACCACTGTTGTTGTTGTGGGATTTGTCCAAAGGGTGTTGCCCTCTTTAGCTTTTCCAACTTTGGACTCCTCTCAGTATTTTCACTTTAACTTCTTTTTTACTCATCCTTTAGCCTTGAAATTTTATGTGGAACTCAATAACATGATGTTCTTACTCCTCACATGTATTCCATCATAATTACAACTCCAAAAGTATGTATGATATCTCACAAAAATCCCCTGTATTAAATATGATGCTTATTTAAGCTTTTCTTATTATTCTCTATATACTCTCTTTATGGCTTGTCATATGGCCTTGAAATTTGATTTAGAGCTTCCTAACTTGATGTTCTTGGATCCCATATTAACTATAAACCATTTTGAATCCCTAAAGTACATCAAATTTTTCATTCAAAATCCCATGAAATGTGATTAAACATAAAAATCATATGAGTAACATTTCATTCAAGGAACTTAACTGAAAATATATGAAAATCACATGAATTTATATCTAAAACTTCTAGTAAGAAGCACCAAATCATGTCTACAATATGTGTGTTTTAAGCGGTATCAATTGCACTTCGCATCACTGGCCATGCACCATGTATGAATGAGATCACCTAAGTTCACCACCCTTGAACTCTAATGTCTGCCAATTGATGAATAATCTTGAGTATTAGGGTCTTGATTTTAATGCTCTTTATCATATGTGCTTGAAAATCCCTGTCTTTAATCCTATTTTAAAACCTAGAAACATCACTTTAAGTTTGAAAGTCTAATCAAGCATTCTTGGTTGCTGGTAAGTCTTTTAATTGTTCAGTTGATATCCCTAGGGATATGTCAAAGTCTGAACAGGATATGAAAAATTGTTTTCCCCGTAGCTATAATCGTACCACATCACCTGCCTCTATCTTCACCAAATGCTTCTTGAACTCGAAGGTAGTGAAACTCATGCAATAGGGTTTGATAACCTATTCTTTATTTCTATAAAAGAATCGCATCCTCCAGCCTTTAAATAATATCTATCAACATCTACTAATCCCAAGCTCTCCAAATTTCAAAGACTAGATACCTATTAGGTTTCACTATAAGTTTCTTTAATGCATGGTATTTTGCTATAGCTTCAGAGTTGGTGAATTAAGAAACTTCCTCAGTGTGATTCTTCTTGTCCTTCATCTTATGCTTATGCATGATTTTTTCAAAAATACTAAGACAAGGATGAGTAAATAAAATCATGCCCTACCTCCATAATTCATAAGTTATATGGTCATTAGCAGACACTATAATGATTAGGCAAAGGGGGAAAAACTCTTAAGACAATCGTGTAGTAGTTCAATACTACATCAAGTATAAGGCTTATGAAATTTTCATAATATTCAACCATGTAACTTACGTATAAGACTGACAAGCTAAATTAGTCGCTTAGGCATAATGGGGGAGACATTTATGAATCAAAAGTAATATGAAGACTTTTTTAGGTATCTATAAACCTATTAATCCCTATTGAAAAACTATATTTCA
Organism: Pinacopodium congolense; assembly: GCA_028565735.1. Taxonomy (NCBI): domain Eukaryota; kingdom Viridiplantae; phylum Streptophyta; class Magnoliopsida; order Malpighiales; family Erythroxylaceae; genus Pinacopodium; species Pinacopodium congolense. The sequence goes on from JAOXYD010258211.1 coordinate 12,480, forward strand.
TTATTATCCCATTCAAGTATAATGTATATGCAATTCACTTCTTAAAAACTCTAGACCATCCATTAAAATGCTGTTAAGTACCACATATTATACGGTGTTAACCATTACTAAGTGGTTTTATAAGTGTAATAATCATCAATATATGACAATAAACCCAAATAAAGCACTGAAACCACAATTGGGCATAAGACATCTAATTTCACATAATACTTATACCTATATGAACAATCACTCAAATTAACACAAAGTTGAATAGGACATGTTGAAAAAGGTTTGACCTATATATTAGAACATCTTAGATCAAAATCAAACTCAAAAGTGATATAGAATCACACCAGATTGACAAAGAATTTCCTATGCATACATTAGACCTAATTCATGAATTCAAAAATTTTAATGCAAGAAGAAAGCACATATCTTGTTGATTTGATGAGAAACTTGTGAATTGATGCACAAACATTAAGTATTAAGGTTTTTTTTAGGTTGGAGAAGGTGTAAGTGATGAAAGAATTGAGTTATGGTTAAGAGATGGGTGAAGAATGGGAAGAGGGGTCAAATAGGTATGTTTTAAACATCTTAATCAACACCTATGACCTAGCTTATAAACCTTTCTATTGAAAAATCATAGCCTTGGCCACAATTGTGGCCTAAGATGTAAACACATACTGAATGTGCAAAAACTTGTGATTTTTTATTTAAGATATGTTTTAGAGCCTTTCAAACTCAATGTAAACCAACATTAATCAAATTTGGATCACTTTAGTACCTATTAATGACGTGAAACTCAAAGAAACATAATTAAAAAACACATACAAATTCAATCAAACATGAAAGAATGGAATCCATATGTAATAAATTCTAAAAATAAAAATGAAAAGCAAAAAAAAGCAAGGAAATAAATGTTGTGTTGCCTCTTAACAAGTATTTGTTTAATGTTGTAAGCTCAACAACATCTTTTTGCTCATATATTTTCAAATTTCTTGCTTTGAGTCCTTTTTTTTTTCTTTACCTCGGAGCTCTTTGCATCTTCTTTATTTTCCTTCATCAATTCATCTAGTTCCTTCACATTAAGGGTGGATTTAAGCTCTCTATTGTGGTGTCCTTCACTCGGCATTAACATTAAATCAAACTCTAAAGATTCACATTTTGTTTTCCCCAGTGAAGCACTAAGAGTTCCATCAATAGAATTATTAATAGAAGAAGAATGTTGCTTCTCATTCAAAGATGACTTAATACTTTCAAAATTGAGAAAGTAATAAATTCATATTTAATTTTAAATGTCAATTTCTTTTCTAAAACATCAATTAATTCTTTCTAGGTAACTAGAAAATGCCTACGTGGAATTAAAGGAATCTCATCCTTATCCTTTCAATCTAGAATCACAAAATCAACAGGGAATATAAAATTATCAACTTTTACTAGGACATCCTCATCAAATATTTAATCGATCTATTTGCCAATTGTATGCTCATCTTAATAGGTTTTGTGATTTCTAGTCCTAATGAAAAATTTTACTTGATATAAGAATTATACTAGCCCCTAAGCCAACTAATGCATCATTCAAATGCAAACTACTAATTGTGAAAGGGGTTGAGAAACTCCCTAGATCTTTTAACTTCTATGGTAGCTTATCAATGAATATAACTTCAAATCCTTTGCTCATCGTTATCTTTAAGGATTTCTTCATTTTCTTACTTAGGATTATATAATAAAAATAATTCGCATACTTTGATTTTTATATAAGAGATTTAACCAATGGAGTGCTAGCATTTAATTTCTTAATGGAGTCATGGCACTTACGTATATACTCTCTAGGTAGTTTAACGCTTATCCAGTAAGGATATAGAAGTTACATCTTATATTCCTACAACTCTTTCTTCTTTTTCTCTTCATCTTCTACCTTTTTCTTTTCATCTCATCCTTCTTTCTCATTACCTTCTTTTTCCTTTTCAATCTTCGTAGCTTCTTTCCCTACTTCTTCTATCTCGCTAGCTACCTTTTTATCATCAATCAAGCGCATCACATATACTTTCTCTCATTGGTTTTTCTCAATGTTACCAAGCAAAGTACCTGGTGATCTCTCTGATACACTCTTAACTAGTTGCACCATTTGATTCTTAAAGTTTTTAATTGATGTTCCTTTATTTTGAAATCGTTCAACTGAGATAGTGTTGTATTTGGTGAGTAGTTCCTCCGAGCTGGGTTGCCTAGGTTTTTATTAGTGTTGTTTAAAACTAGGCGGGTTGCTTTGACCCTATTAACTTTGACCCCTCTAAAAAACATTAAGGTGATTCTACCATCCTAGGTTATAGGTGTTTTTATATGGGTTATTCTATTAATTCCCCATTTAATTAACTTTCTCCATCTAATTACTAACTCCTAATGATTGGCACTCATGGTTTGGTTGTCCTCATCCAAAAAAATTACAACAAATCATCTAAGTAGATGTAGATGCAATCATCATACTATCTAATTTTTTGGAGTGTGGATCAACCTTGGCCTTCAATAAGGCTACTACATCGATGTTATACACTCCCCTACTAGCCTTCAACTTCCTTCATGTATTGAACCATTAATATGTGTTTATAACAATGCTCTCAATCAATTTATAGAGTTATTTTAGTCTTTTAAAACTAGCGGTACCATTGGATGTTGTATTTATTAGTTGTTTAGTGGTAAAGTTTAGGCCACTATAAATATTCTGTAAAAGCTTACATAGATCAAAGCCATAGTGGGGGCACTTCCTCAACATGCCCTTCCAAAATTTTCTTACTTCTACTGCTAAAAGGATATGATCTTCTTACGCAACCTGGCTAGGCAGGAGGGAGGAAAGTACTTTGTCAGGAACTTCTCTATAAGCTAGTTCCAATAGGTGATAGAACTAGGAGGGTTTGATTTGATCTAGGGCTTGGCTCTAAGGTGAATGGAAATAGCCTTAATCTCATAACCTTTTTTATAACACTATCCAGCTTAAAGGTATTTCAGATCTCCAAAAAATTAACAAAATGTGAATTGGGGTCCTTGTTTGGCAACCCATTGAATTAAATGTAATATTGAGCATCTAAATCATTTAGAGCTTAATTTTAAAGCTTTCTATACCCACTCTTGACTTATGGATGTTAGTCTCCATCCCTAGTAGTGAGGGTTTTGAAAAATCTCCCATAATAGTTGAGCTCTATTCCTAATTCTCTATCCATATTTTCCAACTGTATATCTTGAACCTTCACACAACTAGTAGTTTTCTTAACTCTCAAACCTCTACAAAATGTTCTTTTGACTTTATGGTAGTTCAATCAAATATGTAGAATGGCTTCTTATCATAAACTGAAGTACCTAACCTGAAAATCAAATAACTAACAAAAGATCAAGAGAAGAAAAGCTCCTAAATAAAATAAAAATTTCAGAAATATATAAATGTGGAAAATTAAAATGCTGAAACTTGAAAAATATTCAAACAAAAATGAAAACAAAGATGGCTAGTCTAATAAAGAGTAGAAAATACTAATAATTGGCACTACCCCTAATAACGGTGCTAAAAACATGCTACATGTAAAGCATACCTAAGTTTTAATAAAATAAAAATCCAAGAATCTCAAGCATAAACTACTAAAGCATGCAAATGGGCAACTACACCTATTGTAATGTAATTCCTATCCTTGCTACCTAACCTATTTAATGGATGATTGATTAATTGATAAAGGAAGATAAATGTAATAACTAAAGATAAATTTAAAGACAAATCACAAAAATTAACAAGCAATCAAGAAGTTAGGACTTAGATGGTGAATCCCCTAAGATGTATTTGTATTTATCACTCAACCTTGATATAATGGATTATACAACTTATCTTAGATTGTAGATTTCATAAATTGAACTAAACTCTCGCTCAAGTTATAAAATTCCTATTCATATTGATAAACTAAATGAAAGTTCTCTCTTCTCAAAATATTAATTGAATGTAATAACATATTATATGGAATCTATTGTAAGCCTATCTCTAGGCCTCCATGCAAGATGCATCACTTATGGATTGATCTATTCATACATTTTATTTCTCATTCAAAAGATATGAAATCACATAACTAGAATTGAAGTATGCTTTCGCATAACAATAAAAAATCAAATTGAATTAATTCCATAAGTAAATTCAAGTAGTCAAGGGTAAAGGAAGCAAGGCTCTCACACGTTAGAGAGCAAGTAAAACACGTTGGAGAGCAAAACATAAATCTAGAGAGCAAAACACATTGAAGCAAAAAGCCAAATGACCAAAACCCTAAGTATTTAAGAGAAAAGAGCACACCACTTAAAAGATAGCCGGGAAGAAAAAAACAAGATTTGGGCAGCCACATTTTACATAGACGGGAGAGAACAGTGCCACACACTCCAAAAAATTGGAGACTTCCCCTCCAAGACAAAGCCAAGCACCAAGTTTCAACGTAAAGACTTGACATTCAAGCATCAAAAGTCCCATTAAGCCTTCATTTTAAGATTTTTAGAGACAAAAGGCAAGACAACCACTCTTATATTTATTTTATTTGTATTTTTCGCAATATGTTTTGTATTTTGAAGAACATGAATATGGTTGAACTTATTTCTTTATGAGTGGCTAAAGTTGTCTTAGTATTTGTTATTTGAACTTTTTGTGAGCTCTAGATATTGGTTTAATGTTATAAATGTTTGTGTTGTCTATTGAGCTTAAAACCTTGCAACAAATCGAGAGAGTGAGCTTGGTAATATGTGTTAAATGTACAACAAGAGTTGGCATTTAATAAACCTATAGATAACAAGTTATTGATTTATTAGGAAGAGATTTCAATAGATTGATATACTGCCTATAAGATAGCTTCATATCTAGTTGATTGTTTAGGAAAGGCTCTGCATGTTGAGAGATCCCAAAGTTAATCCTAGTTTATCTAACTAGTGACATTTAGTTTCACCTTGAGAGAAGGTAGCTAAAATTTTAGAAAATCTTGGACCAAGCATAAATTAAATCAACAATCCATAGGTAAACAAATAAGGATAATGACAAGTCCTAACGTTTAATCTTGATTTCTTCGAGTTTCAGTTTATAGTTTTGGTTGTGGTTGTGTTGCTTTCTTTTGTCCTTAGTTTGTTTTCATTTTATTTATCTATTTAAAATTTTTTGAATTAATTTCTTAAATAAAGTACAACCTAAATTGAGTGGTGTCTAACAACAATCCTCCAGGGATTGGTATCTGTTTTTTACTATAAGTTGCAACACATATACTTGCAGTTTTGAGCGTAAAACTAAATTTGATTTTGCAATCGACACCATGTTAAAGTAGGTGTCTAGATTTTGTGCTCTAATGGCTATTTCTCAATAAGAAATGATTTTAATACTTTAGAACATTGGGCAACGATAAAATACAACCTTTTTGAGGTTCCACATCCATAAATATGTGTTTTTATATTCGTTTTATGAATTAAGATAGATTAAATTAATCATTTAAGTGTTAAGAGTATTGAAATTTTAGTTTTAATGAAGCTTGAGCACGCGTTATGAGTAGTTTATGAGCAAATTTTTAATACAAATCAAAGTTGTTATGAGTATCTTGATACACCATTTTAAACTTAAGTGGAATTCTTTCTAAGTGTATTTTTTATAGATAGAAGTATTTTAAGGAAAAGATTATCCTTAAGCCTTGAAAAAAGATTAAGAAGATTATTTTTGAGCCTTGAAAAATGATTATAATTCTAATGTTGTATTTGTAAATTGATATATTGAAATGCTCACCAAGTTATTAAGGACCAAAAGTAGAAGAAAGTGGATATTATCGAACTACTATAAATCGTTTATGTTCCTTCTTCCCTACTCTTTTATGTTTACGCACTTTAATTGAGTTAATATTATTCTTCAATTTCCAAGTTGCATCATGGTTTAGATTTTTTAATTTTCATCCATGTGATTTTTTATATTGAACATATTATTAAGTTACCTCTTTATTTTTGTGATTATTTATAATTATAGTATTCTTTCGCATTTGTGTTTGAGAATTTTTGGTGAACTTAGGATTTACTACTTCAAAATTTTAAAGTCCATAATTCACATACGCTCTTAGGTTCCAAATAAAAAAATAATATCAAAAAATGATTTTTTACTAATGATTTAAATTTTACTAGTAATTTTTTCTTGAAACTTATATATAATCTTTAGGATTAAATTTGCATATTGCATTCCATAAGTTTAAAGTATGCATATATTTTCACTAAATAGATCAAATTTTAAGTTCAAGCAAATTAAATCAATTTAGCTATTAAAAAAACCTTGAAAAGCTTTTTAAAACTTTTGTGTAATGTTTTTGAAGCAAATATGCTAAATTGATCATAAACTAAGGCATTTCGTATTTTTATCTTAATTTTTATGTCTTCATAATCAAATTTAATTAGGGGATTTTTTTAACTTGTTTAAATTGAATTTAAGTGAATATAATGGTTTAGAAGTGTTTATAAATGGATTTTGCTAAAGACAACACCTAGAAATTGAAATTCTAAGTGAATAATAGGCTAGTTATCGTTAATAGGTCGACTAGTATAATGTTTTTTTTAGAGGAATCAATTGACCAATGACTGGTTGGCTAGTATGCTTGTCTGGTTGACCAATTAGGGATAAAATTCCAATGACTAGGTTTGTACATTTTGGAATCAACTATTTTTTATGTCATTGATGGTTGTTAAACATACCTAATGAACCTTTTACCTTAAGAACATTATAAATAAGAAGTCCAACGTATTTGGCAGGGTCTTTAATGCAATTTTAAGGGTGTATTAAACTTATAAAGTGATCAACATCAAGTTTTCAAGTGTTCTTGTGTTCTTCTTATTCAATCTTCTTATTTCAAGCTTTAAATTTAGTTTTATTGGTTTCAATCTAACATTTTTTGTTTTATTAAGCTTTCAAGAGATTCATCACTCATTTTTCATCTTTGGTAGCACAAAATCAAACTGAGTGATACACCATTGATGGAGTGTTCATTTTATTCAAAGGAGATTTTTTGATTGCTGAGTTAGGAATTGTTGTAATGGCTCATCTTTGCCTTGAAAAAAACTAGTTAAAGGTTCCTCTTTATATGTCCTAAAGGCATGTAAGAGGGAGTGATTTAAGTGTTTGAAAAGCTATTTTTATTTTGAAACTTTAAGCCACTTAAAACAAATCCAAACTATGTGATTTTGTAATTGGAAATTCAATAAAAAATAATATGTAAATGATTATGAAAAAGATAAAGTCAATATATATAAATAAAAAGCACAATTTATAAAACATATGAATTATCTCTCACAATTAACAATAATATAAAGTTAATCACAATTGATAATGATATAAAGATGAATCAATCATTTAGTTAAAAAGATGAATCAATATCACAATTAATAATAAGATAAAGATGAGTTAATGATACCATTAACAATAATTTAAAGAGACTAGGGAAAAGAGGAGACATTGAAATTTATAACAGTTTGGCAATAAAAATAATTGTCTAATCCACTCCCAATGCGCTTGATGTTGAAATTTTCACTATCATAATGTAACAATTACAATCTTTTTTAATGGGTGAATAGTAACCTTACAAAAAAAACTCCTTTATTGAAGGTGAAAAGTAGCATTTAAATAAATCTTTTTAAGGTAAATATGAGGTTATACGATATCAAATATTCAAACAATTAAGAATACTATTTTAGTAGTAACAAAAACACACCTTTGGAGGTATTTCACTTAAAGCGCAATAGGCTGTGGGCTCTTTTGCTTATACAAATGAAATGTATGAGTATTGAACCTTTGAAACATTAATACAGTAGAATATGATGATTAGAAAACTTAAAATCTGAATAGAAACAAGAAATATGAGTATTGTATAAGACAAATTAAAGAAATATGAAAAACCTCAAATATAGTAATGTTTTATGCTAAAAACTCAAACAAATAGAATTATTTTAACATTTTGGAAGCTTAAAAAAATAGAAAATATGAATTAGACACTCAAAAAATGCATTTGAGAATTGACGAAAGAGGATTAGAGATAAAGAAGCACTAATACTTGAGAGCTTGTGTATAACACTTTGTAAAACAAAAGACTTAATCAAAAATTGCATTTAGATAATAAACAGCAAATTAGAACTCTTCTAAGAACTTAAAGAAACAAATGTAATAAATTGAAAAAAATAAAATCTATCTGAAACTTGAAAGAAAATGATTGAAGGAGATGAACCTTATAAAGCTTGAAACTTTGATTAAGGTGATGTAATTTTCTTAAAAGCTTACTAAAAAACGTTTCCTAATTCAAGAAAACGACTTAGAATAGTCATATATAGTGTTTTGAAGGTAAAAGAGATGTTAGAATGATTTGGTAGATATTAGGAATCATTAAGCATTGAGATTTGTCCAAGAATGGAAGTTAATTTTGTAGAATTTAAGTTAACTAGTTAGTCAGTCGATTGCATCAGTTGACCAATACATTAGTCGACTAGTTACCTTGAATTATAGGCACTCGTCAACCTTTCTAAGATCCTTATAGACTAATAATGTTGTTAAACCTTAAAAACTATCCAAAAACATTTATTTTAATTTTAATTCAATGTAAACAAGTTTCAAATCATTTCCTAAGTTAATTTGTAAAGCAAGACATATAGATTAAGATAAAAATACATAAAATTCCTTCGTTTATGACCTAATTAACATATTAAGACAATTTTTTGTTTTAAACCAAATTAGAACCAATTCAAACCATTTTAAAGTTGTTGTTTGTGCTTCAAAAACATTGCATAAAATTCAAAAAACACATTTTAATCATGTTTCAATAGATACATTAATGCAAATATAAAATAAAGTTCATGCACTTTTAAATCTTATGAAATGAATGAGTGCTAAATTCAAGTCCTTAGAATGTTTAAGCTTCAATAATAAAACTCAAACACAAGTTTAAAACACAGAACTAATATTCTTAGAGCTTTTATAATGCTTGTTCTTTCTTTTCCTTCAAGTTTGATCGCCAAGTCCGAGTGTTTCTCCTTAAATTATTTCCAAATGCACTTATCTTTTAAATTTTACACCATAAACATAGTTTATTTGTAAAATTCATGTTTTGTTGTCATTAAAACTAAGATTTGGACCTCCTTTAGTTAAATAATCTCCCACTTTTTTTATGATGATAAAACATGTGATATTAGAGAATAAAAACACATTAAAAATCAACCATTTCATATCATTTCATAATCATACATAATAATTATACATTACACTCCCATCCATTTCATATCAATCCTTAAACAAACATCACATATAATCAAATACACTAGTTATAAATTACACTCATAGTTAACGCATTAAAAACAACTCAAATCAACTTAACTCCCCTTACATGAAGCAACTAATATCACTTAAACTTCTCCCTCTTTTTGAGATCATTAAAAAGTAATATAAAAATGTGAAAGATAACAATTGTAAAAGAAAAGAAATGTGGGGAAAAGCACATCAAAGTTTTAAAAGCATGCATAAAAGTATAAATCAAAGAAAAAAATCACTCATAAACATCCAAAATTCAAATATACCTATCATTAATCTTGTCTAATTCTTGCTCAATCATGTAAAACTTATCCTCATTCATTGTTTTAGTGAATACGTCAGTCAATTGGTGTTATGTATCAATAAACTCCAATTATATATCACTATTTGTACATGATCTCTTATGAAATGGTATATAATCCCAATGTGATCAGTCCTTGAATGCTAAATTAGATTTTTGGTTAGAAAAATGGCACTAGTGTTATTACACCTAATAGGGATCCTGGTAGGCTCCATGCCATAATCTCTAAATTGTTACCTAAATTTTCAATTTCAATAGTATCTACTAAATTATGCGTCTTATTAAATCAAGAAATTAATGCATTTCCTAGAAATTGGCATGTGCTAGATGTACTCTTTCTATCTAAAAGACTACCGTTATAATTTCCTTTGGAATAACCAATTAAATCTATATATCCATTTCTAGGATATCGGAGACCTAAAGATTAAGCACCAAGTAAGTCCAAATTCTCTTGATGGCTAAAATGTGAGACTTTCTAGGACTTGATTGGAATCTAACTAATAAACAAACACTAAATATGACATCAAGTTTACTAACAATAAGGTATAACAAACTATATATCATCCCTCTATATAATTTAAAATACATTGGTTTGCCCTCTTCATAATTTTTAACTTATTTGTAGCTCTAAAAATAATATCATCAACATATATTTGTATAATCCAAATGACATAACTTTCTTTCTTAATGAACAAGGTTGTATATACATTTCCCTTAAAAAACCATTTTGTAATAAGAAAGCACTCAATCTTTTATAGTAAGCTCTGGGAACTTGCTTTAAACTATATAAAGCTTTACAAAGATTATAAACATGTTTAGGTGCATCATGGTTCTCAAAATTGGGTAGTTGTTTATCATAAACCTCTTATGGAACAATTAAGAAAAGCACTCCTTACTTCCATTTGATATAAATTAAAGCCCATGTAGGATAAAAATGCTAAAAGCAATCTAATAGCCTCTAATGTAGATATGGGTGAAAAAGTCTGCTCATAATCTATTCCTTCTTCTTGATTGAAACCCTTAGGTACTAATCTAACCTTATTTCTCACAATATTACTTATTTCATAAAGTTTGCTTCTAAATGTTGATTTAATACCAATAATTTGATGATCATTTGACCTAGGTACTAATATCTAAACATTGTTCCCTTCAAATTAGTTTAAATATTTATTTATAGGTAAAAATCATTTCATTACTTAAAGCTTTATCCATAGTTTTAGGCTTTATTTTGGAGATGAAAGCAATACGAGACAAGTTTCTAAATGATGATCTAGTTACTACACCTCTTTGGATATCACCTAAAATTTGGTTAAGGGTGATCTTTATCATATCTCCATTCTCTAAGTAAACTCTCATCCTTCTTCTTAACCTTACTTGGTTCAACTATCTATTTACTAGGTGAAGGGGTTTTTTAAGTTTTTCTCTTTTTGTTGTTCTAATCCTATTTTCTTTAAGTCCTTTGATAAGCCTAAATCAACATGATCTAGCCTTATTTTCACATCAAAGGGGTTTAATTCATTAAATACTACATATAGTCTTAATCATCTATTCTCTTTATTCATCATATTCCTCTTATTAAACACCTTATAGACTCTACTAGTAAAAGAATATCTATAACATGACTTCTTCAGATTTTCCATTAAATTTGCCTAGGTTGTCTCTAGTATTTAAGATGAAGCACTTATACCCAAAACCTTGAAATAGCTAACCCTTGGTTTCTTCCCATACAAAAGGTCATAAGGAGTCTTATCCATATAAGATCTTATATAGACCTTGTTACAAATATTAGAAGAACAAGCTACGGAGAACAAGCTACGTCTTCCACCTAAAAAATACTTAGAAACACTAAATTCATTCAATATTGTCTTGGCCATCTCTTGTACTGTTTAATTCTTTCTCTTAACAATACCATTTTTTAGGAGTCCTAAGAGTTAAAAAGTTATGGAAAATACCATTCTCTTTATGATATGCATCAAACATCTCATTTTCAAACTCCATATCATGATTACTGCTAATTGATGAAATCATTCGACGTTTTTTTCTAATTGAAATGTCTTAGCAAACTTAACAAAATATTTAAAATATTCATCTTTACTAGCTAAGAATATCACCTAAGTAAACCTACTATAGTCATCAACTATCACATAGGCATGAACTTTTTCATCTAAACTAGCAATTATAGATGGTTCAAATAAATCCATATGTAAAAGCTCAAAAAACCTATAATTATTTATCACATTTTTCTTCTTAAAAGAGGTTTTAGTTTGTTTACTTATTTGTCATGCACCATACATGTTGTTTTATTAGAAGTTCACTTTTGGTAGGCCATTCACTAGCTCCTAGATGCTTAGTTTTGAAATTTGCTCTGACCTAACATAACCTAATCTTTTATGCTATATCCACACATCTTGATAAATAGAAACAAATCACTGAACTTTATAGTTAGAGAGATCATTTAAATCAATCATATAGATATTCACTTCTCTCTTTCTAATAAAAACTATACCAATATTTTCAACTTAGAAACTACATTTAAAAGAAATTTTGAACCTTTATCACAAAGTTAACTAACACTTAGTAAATTATATTTTAATCCATCTACTAAAAGTACATTATCAATATTAGTGTTTTTCTTAACAACTTTTCCAAAGCCAATATCTTACTGTTGGCATTCTCTCCATAAGTGATAAAACCCCCATCTTTGGTCTTTATTGATATGAATTGGGTGGAATTTCCTGTCATATTCCTAGAACACCTGCCATTTACATACCATTTACTATTCTTGAATTCCTATAAAATAGACAAATTTATTTCACTTTAGGTACCCATATTAATTTAGGTCCTTAGGAGTTATTTACCTTCCTACTTCTTATAACTTTGGTATATTAGAAAACCTTGTTTGTTTATCAAAACAAAATAGTTCTAGATGTCTAGTTCTACCAAAACAAAAATCACAAACATATGTAATATCATAAGAATGCGCATTTGGTCTAAAGTTATTTCTATATGCAATTCTAGGTGTAGCATTCCTAAATGAACATTTTTAGTGTGGTTTTATTCTAGGATATGTGTAAGAGATGCTTCTTGGCCTAGAATATGTATAGAGGATGTTTCTATAAGGATTAGAATGCATTTTTTATGCTTAAATAGGGGTTGTATGAAATTGTCTCTTATATGGTCTGTATGCATTGTTTTTAAACTTTGTATTTTCAAAGAAGTTATGCATATTCCTAGAAACATGCAAATTTACCCTTGATGTAGGGCTTGAAGAATATATAAATGAACTAGTTTTCTTCCTTGTTTGTGAACTAGATGTTGATGCACCATGGTTTAAAGATGGCTTAGGAGTTTGTTCTTCATCTATGTTCTTACTTTTAACAAATGTCGTCTTAATATTAGGATTTTCACTACTTTGTGTAAAACCTAATTTATGCCTATCATTTGAAGATCTTTTTAGCTTTAAGCATGCTATCTTATCTAGTTTCTCCTTTCCCTTATGATTTTTCTTAAAGATTCCTTTAAAGATTTTGCCTCATTATATAAAGATTCATTTTCATGCAAAACTTTCTTCTTATTAACATTAGCATACTCATTCTCTAGTTTTCAAGTCATGCAATTATTCTTAAGCCTATGATGGATATTCAGGCTATAATCAAATTTTCATACATCTAGATGACCAGGAGAAAAACGCATTCACCTGCCCCTATCGGACTTTTGCCTTTAGAAGAATGTACTTCTGCTTTTGCAATGCCCCAGCTACTTTTTAGAGATGCATGATGGTTATATTTGCAGATATAATCGAAAACATAATGGAAGTATTTATAGATGATTTAATTCTATTAAGACTCTTTCAATAATTGTTTGAAAAATTTGAACAAAATACTTCAAAGATGTGAAGAGTCGCATCTAGTCCTCAATTGGGAGAAGTGTCACTTTATGGTATATGAAGGTGTAGTTCTGGGACACAAAATTTTTTGCAAGGATGGGGAGGTGGATAGAGTCAAAATATAGGTTATCAAGAATCTTCCACCAAAAAGCAATGTCAAGGGTGTTAGAGCATTTTTGGTACATGCTGGATTTTATTATCGATCCATCAAAGATTTCTCTCTTATTACTCGTTCCCTTACTAATTTGTTAGTTAAAAATATACCTTTCAACTTTGATGAAAACTGTTTAAATTCTTTTGACAGGTTTAAATTCTTTCATGTGTGACGCTAGTGATCAAGCCTTAGATTATGTTCTAGGACAGTAGAAGGAGAAGAGACTACATGCTATCTACTATGCCAATAGGACCTTGACAGGAGCACAATTAAACTATAGAAATACTGAAAAGGAACTACTAGCTATAATGTTCACATGCAATAAATTCCATTCATACCTCTTAGGCTCAAACGTAAGTGTTTATACTGACCATGCAACATTAAGATAACTATTCACGAAGAAGGATGCCAAGCCAAGGTTCATCCAATGGGTCTTGCTTCTCTAAGAATTTGACTTAGAGATATAAGATAAAAAGGGGGTAAAGAATGTAGTGGTTGGCCACTTATCATGTCTAAAAGTTTGAGCGGTTTAATCAATAAAAAACATTAATGAACACTTCCCTGATGAATCTTTAATATTGGTAAACTATCTTTAATCAAGAAAAAACATTAATGAACACTTCCCTGATGAATCTTTAATATTGGTAAACTATCTTTTTGTTCCATAGTTTACTGATGTCGCGAACTACATAGCAGGTGATATCATTCCCCCTAACTTAACTTATCAACAGAAGAAGCAATTTTTTGTTTAAGTGTACTCGTTATCTATAGGATGAGTTAATCTTATATAAGATATGTGCTGATGGACTGATTCGTAGGTGTGTTCTTGAGGACGACATGCTTGAAATCCTAACTCAATGTCACAATTCATCTTATACAGGTCATTATGTAGTCAACAAGATTGTAGCTTGAGTGCTATAATGCAGTTTCTTTTGGCCTAGGCTATTCAAGGAAGCACATGAGTATGTCAAGAATTTTGATTGATGTCAACATGTATGAAATATTTTAAAGCAGGATGAGATGCTACTCTCCAACATTATAGAATTGGAAGTTTTCGACGTATAAGGAATTGATTTCATGGGACCATTCCCATCTTCACCCAGTAATACATATATCTTAGTTAGTGTGGACTATGTTTCTTGATGGGCTGAATCGGTAGCTACTCTAACCAATGATAGTAAGGTAGTGTAGAAGTTCATTAAACGAATATTTAATAAGTTTAGAGTATCAAGGGCAATCATCAGTGTTGGAGGAGCGCACTTTTGCAACAAGACCTTTGAAGTTATGCTCAAGCAATATGGAGTTTACCATTGAGTAGCTACACCTTATCATCCGCAGACAAGTGGCCACGTTGAAGTATTGAATAGGGAGTTAAAGCACATTTTAGAGAAAACAGTGAATGGTTCAAGGAAAGATTGGGCACGTAAGCTTGATGATGTGTTATGGGCATACCAAAGTGCATTTAAGACGACCATAAGTACCACTCCATTTCATCTTGTCTATGGGAAAGCTTGCCCCTTACTACTGGAGTTATATCATCGAGTGTATTAGGATACCAAAGCATTAAAATTTGATGGTAAAGGAACCGGTGAGAACATACTATTGCAACTCAATAAATAGGAGGAGCTGCAATTTGACGCCTATGAGAATGTCAACTTGTACAAGGAAAGAGTAAAGAAGTGGCATGATGCTCACACCAAAAATAAGGAATTCAAAATTGGTGATCATGTGTTGTTATTTAACTCTCAGCTTCACTTATTTCCAAGAAAGTTGAAATCTCATTAGAGTAGTCCATTTAAAGTCATCTAATAGCACGTTTAGTTGAGTTGTCAACTGTTATTTTTTATTGTAATTTTCGTATTTTGTATTGAGTTTTGTATGGTTTTTTTCAATTTTTTACTGTTTTATTAGTTTTTATGTTATATTGGTGTGTTATTTTTATTGATTTCTGTGTTGTTATTTTTTTTTCAGTTTTTGTGTTTAAAAGAAATGAAACGAAAACCAAAAACAGAAATGAAACTAAATAAGGCCTAAGTATTCAAGCATGGAGCATCGGAATTGGAGAATGAAAGGGTGAAACATTCAAAGTGAATGGTCAGAGATGTAAGCCATACTTCGAAATCATACTTTCAGGTCAAAGGGAAGTAATATCCTTCCTTTCCCATATTTAATATTTTCAAATTTGGCATCAGTCAAGCTAATAACCTTAACTTTAGCAGGTTTTTATTCGTAGTTAGTTTAAATTTTTTCTATATGTGTGATTAATTAAGGTCTTGATTATTTTTATCATTCCAAATTATTGAAGTTTGTTAAGTTATTGATGGCTTGGTGTTTGTCTGAAGGTGTAGAAATAAATAAATAAATAATCAATTTTTTATTTTTAAAAAATTTTAAAAACATAAAAAATAATTAAAAATTAAAATTAAGTTAATTGTAAATTTTTTAATTTGAAAAAAAATAAAAAATAAAAAATCAAAATCAAAACTGAAATGAAATTAAAAAATGAAAAAACTTAAAAAGTTTTTATAAAAATAAATAAATAAATAAAGAGCTTTATTGCTGTAGCAATGCTGGCGACAACGTCATTTTTGTAAAAAAAATTTTATGTTTTCCTCTTTTGCTTTTGATAACCCTAGCCTCCTTAACCCTTTGTAGCCTCTTT
Source organism: Pinacopodium congolense (assembly GCA_028565735.1). Lineage (NCBI taxonomy): Eukaryota > Viridiplantae > Streptophyta > Magnoliopsida > Malpighiales > Erythroxylaceae > Pinacopodium > Pinacopodium congolense. The sequence continues at coordinate 28,781 of JAOXYD010258211.1, forward strand.
TTAACTAGTGTAGCCCCCTTTTTCTCTCTTCTTCCTAGTTCCAACTATTTTTCACTCAAATCATCCTTTTTCTTGAATTTTTCATCAATTATTTACCAATCCTTTAGGAATTTTCAAGGTTTTCCCTTCTTTTCTTCAATAAATTCAAGGTTTTCACTTCTTTTCTTCAAGAATCATATGTTTTCTACACCCATTTTCTTTTTCTTTCTTTTTTTTCCATCTTACCTTCTCTTTAGTGTTTTTTTTATAGGTTTTACGTAGAGCTCATCCCCATGGCAACTAAGGGAAGACAAGTTGTAGGAAACAAACAATCTAAAAGGAAAGAGGTGGTTTTCGATCAAAGAACACAAGATATGGCTAATAAATTTGGTGCTTCTTTTCCAATATTTAGTCAAAAAGAAGATATAAAATTCCTACAAGTCAAATGTAAGCCTATTGTTACCCCCAAATATTTAAAATTTTGAATTCTTGAAGAGATTGGATTGCACGATAAGATTGAGCACTTAGGTAAAAAGGTAGGTTGGGATCAATTCATTCATTTTGAGTATGTGGTGTTTGAAGTACTGACATTGGAATTCTATATAACCGTGTAATATGATCATAAAAATTTAGATGAAATTAGGTTTAGATTGCGAGGAAAACCATATAATATCACTCATAATATCTTAAACACTATATTTGGATTTCTAAAATCAAAAACCTATAATAACTACCCTGATTTTAAGTATGTTTCATATTGGAAGAAAAATTATGAGAATAGACAAGTTTGATGTTCATAATCCATCTAAATCCCTCATACTTAAC
>JAOXYD010258212.1:0-15942 GCA_028565735.1 Pinacopodium congolense
AGTGATATGATTAATTCACTGTCTTATCTCTATTATTCTTATCCTAAAGTTTGGTTATCCATCAGACTTAGGTAATAAGCCTAAAGTTTGAGTAGTCTAGTCCTAAAAATTCCTACTTTAAGACTAGAACCTTCATGATTAACTAGAGTTTGGTCATGCAGTAATTTAAACCATGTTTTTTATTGATTTATCTAATAATCTAGGTAGATTTCTTGGTTCCTAGATTATCTAATTACTTTATCTTAAGTAACCAATTTAAGATAAGCATAAGCATTCAATAAATAAAGATTAGTTCAAAAATCATGCATTAAACATTAATTAACACATTAATCAATCTGTCTTAATTGAAATTAGCATTAATCACATATATTAATAAAAAAACATGAAATAATAAACTTAAACAACATAACAACAATAATAATACACAAGATTAAGAGTTAAAAATTCACTAAAGAAGATTCTCATTGTGAATCTAACTCTAATCATGTGTCTCAAGCAATTGGAAACACAAAAACAACTTACAAACTCAAATTAAAAAGATTAAAATGGAAAAGCTAACTAAAACCTAACTAAAAATAAAGAAATAAATGTGTTTTCATCCTTGATCTACTTGCTTCTAATGCCTAGAGATACCCTCTTCTTATAGGAAGCAGCTGCAATAGATTGGAGGAGAGAGTCAGTCAGAATTGTTGAAGAAACTGCAAAAAAATGCATTGTCGACACTTAACGGTAGTCTAATCGAAGTACAATAACATCATTAAAGGGTAGTGAAATTTTTGTTGATGTCATGATTCAGTATCCTTCAACATGGGTTTCTATATCTTTCAACATGGGATAGCCAGACCTAGGTTGAAGGTATAGACCTTGCTATTTTTTTCATAATTTTTCAAGTATTCACATCAATCTACAGATTAAACATTTATAAATATTAATTAAACATTTAAACACTAAAATAGGTGTAAATAAACGTTAATTAACATCTAAAAATAATGTCAATTTTATGCCTAACAAGGAAATCAAATCTTAAAAGTAGGGACTTTTGTCTAAATTTATTATGTTTTGGGTTTGGTTTGAATTAGTATGCTTTTAAAGTGTTTTCTTAAGCCTTAATGCCTTAAGTCTTTTAGTGTGTTTTCCTTTGGATTATTATGCCTTTCCTTTAAGTTTATTTTAAGATGCCTTGTTAGGGTTTAGCTATTTTGGTTTAGTTTCCCTTAATGCCTTTAAGTTAATTGTTTTAAGCTTGGTTTGCCTTTTTATGTGTTTTTTTTCTTTTTGTTTAATTTCCTTAGTTTTAAGTGTTTTCCAACCTACATCCTTTAACAAATTCAAAGCAAAATCCTAATAGATATGTTAGGCATTGAATTATGAGTGATTTAATGAAGTTTGTTTGTTAATTTTTCAAGTTTAGAAGTGTAGGACAAAACCTAAATAATGGTCTTAAATGATGAGGTTTAAGTTATCAAAGACCATCGTTTAAGTACTTCTAGGAACTTAAATGGTGGTTTTGAATGTCATTTAACTCTCCATAAACAACCGTTTAAGCATGCATTAAAGACAAAATTAACGTGGCTTCTCTTTACTTCTTCTTCTTCTTCTTCCTTTTTTCCATATTCCCTGCCATCTAACCCTTAAAACACTCCAGTCACCATTTTATGCTCATTTCTCCACCAAAACCCATATTTTAGTGTCTTTCTTTCACATTTTCAGTGCTCTACTCAATTTTATCATCATTTCATCATTTAACTTCACATCTCCACTCAAAATTGATTTGAACCCATCACTATTTAACATTCACACCACCCTCCCCCCCCCCCTTTTCTTATCATTTTAAGGGTCTTTTTTGTTAGTTTTTGGTATCAACATGTTCCAAATTTTATAAAAACCAAAATAATATTCTTGAGAGGGTGACCAGAAAATTTTCAACCTTTTTTAGTATTTTTTTGACTCCTTTCAGTGATTTTATTAAACATTTTCAATCAAATGTCACATATGTCTTTTAAAGTTACTTCTAGTTTGAGGAAAAGATCATCATTTGATAGTTATCATTTTACAACTTGTGAAAATTCCAAGTGGTACAAGGCACATTTTCCAAATGATATCATTATGAAGCATTTGGTGTAACTAGCTTTATATGCAGAGTTTGACATTCCTAGTGTGTTCCAAGCACTCGAGTGGGATTCGATCCTAGTCATAGTTGGCCCTTGTTATCTCATTTTGTTTTGAGAATTCTTCGTCAACATGGAAAAAAGGATGAAGAAATAATTGAGATTCAATCCATGGTGCTGGCTACCCCTGTAATCAGTACTCATTTGTTTTTATTTACTTCACTAGGAGTATTAGATGTAGGGAATGTATATAAGCATAAGGCTGATAGACAGCGAGCTGATTCGATTACATTTAATCCCTCTTTTTCCATTGCTAAGTCTTGCGCAACCCAAGGTTTAGTTAACCTACAAATTGGAGATGTTGTCCCATATTACAGATAAAAGTTAGAGAGCGAATAGTAGTGGCACCCTATAGTGTCAATGCTACTCCTAATGCAAGTGGTTTAAATAAAATGCGGTTCACAAATACTTATATTCTCTATAAGATGCTTCGCAAACTTGGTGATATCAAGGGCCTCCTATTATCTAGGTTTATTATTCAAAATATATAGAATGTGGTTCGATTTGATTGCATAAACAAGAACTTCTACTTCTTGTGTCTGCTTACGGGGATCTTCTAGGAGGCAAGTGTTTCTTTTGAGGGTGAGGTCGTAGGCTGGTGCCTCCTAGTGCTTCTATCATTACTCATTTAACAATTAAGATGTGGCAATATTGTCGTGATGGAAACTTATATCATAACATCATCCAGAGACCATTGTAAGTAGGTGAGAGAGCTAATGACATGGATATATAGGCACTAGAGGTAGTTCCTGAGGAGGGTATCAGTGAGGCTTCGTCTAAAGCCACTCTGATAGAGCTAGTCACGAGCTAGCAAATAATAAAAATACCTAACCTAACCTCCTAACTATGTACTAAGGCAAGTCAAGGTCAATACTACTGAGAATTGATAGTGTTTTTGGCTATTCCTAATGTTGTGCAAAAGAAAATAAAAATAAAAGAAATTTTCTCAATGCAATTAAATCTAAATAAACGAAAAGGCAACTAACAAAATTAAAGCAAATAAACTAAGAAAACAAATATAAATAAATAAATAACAATAATGAAAGGCTTCGCAAAAGATATTTTTCAAATTTATGAATTACAATCAATCATCAAATACATGTAAATTATGTTATACCTAATATTTTAGCCTATAATCACAAGCAATTTTTTACATCTTAAATTCCTCCAATTATAGATAAATCCAATAAGCTCTAAAAGTACTGTTTATGATCGGTCGTACACAAAATTTGCTCAAAATTATAATTTATTCAAGATAAAATTTTTAACAAGTGCACCGATCAATAAGTAATATAGTGGAGTATTTTTTAAGACTTTAAGTATTAATATCATGAGAAAGTTTATATGATGTAAGTACTAGGTTAATCATATTACAATTATCTAGAGAATACCAAATTACAAATCAAGAACTTAAAAAAATTACAAAACTACTTCTAGAAAACCTATAAAATTTTCAATTAGTTGTGAAATATTTTAAGGTTGCGTGTCTTAGGTGGTTGATTTAATTAATGGATTAGTGATTCTTAATATAAGGTATTCACTAAATCAAGACAACATTATTGTTAAGACATTGCCTTATCTATATTGGCCCTATCCTGAAGTTTGGTTATGCATTAGAGTTAAGTAATAAACCTAAAGATTAAGAAGTCTGTTCCCTATTTTAAGACTAACACCCTCATGATTAAACTGATTTTGGTCATGTATTGATTTAAACCACATTGTTTATTGATTTATCCAATAACCTAGCTAGATTTCTCAAATCCTAGATTATCTGATGACTTTGTCCTAAGTGGATCAATTTAAGACAAGTATTAAGCATTCAAATAAAAAAAAATTGACTCACTAATCATACATTAACCATTAATTAACACATTTAACAACCTAGCCTCAACTGAAAATTAACTTTTAGCACACATATTAATTAAAGAACATGAAATAATCAACTTAAGCAACATAACTTTGATTAATTCAAAAACCAACAATAATACACGAAATTAAGAGTTTAGAATGAACCAAATCACATCCCCAGATGATTATCTAACTTTGAACCATGGGATTATAGGTACTAGAAACTTCAATGAAACTTGAAAACTCAAATTACAAAAGATTGAAACTAAAAACATCCTAAACTAACTTTGATATGAAAATCTAACTAAAATAATAATGTTTTTACTGGATGGGAGAGTCCTCAATTTATAGGGATGGAGTTGCTACAAGTGAACGAAGAAGACAAGCTGCAATTATTGAGAAATTTATTTTAAAATGTGTCTGTAGCCATCAATGACGATCTACTCGAAGAACAACGCCATCTAAGGGCAGTGAAACCACCATTAATAATGTTGACTCCTTCAACGTGGGTTGCTACATTTATCAATGGTGGTCTATCCAATCACTGTTGATGGTCTAAAAAGAGCCCATTTTACCTTCTTTTTGTACCATTCTTCAGTTATTTACATCAATCTACAAATTAAATATTTCTAAACATTAATTATGCAATTAGGCACTAAAATAGGGATTAATTATCAGCAATAATATCCAAAATTACTATAAATTTCACCCCTAGCAACTCCTCCACACTTAAGTATTTGCTTGTCCTCAAGCAAATCAAATCATCATTAATTTTTCAAAATATAATATAATTATAGGAACTTATCAAATTCATTTAAGCATAATAATTGAAAGTTTTTCCTAAATCATTTAATTTTCAAACAAATCAGTGAGATGTTATAATGATTAATCAAGCATGTTAACTAACAAATGAATTCAAATAACTTATGTTCCTTTAAACTTTAACCTAAATTACAAATTTAATTCCACATGTAAAATATATATAAGCAAAGAAAAATGCAACACCTTTTAAATTGATTTCATAATTTTTATTCATTTATAAACAAAATTGAAATAAAAATGCGAGTTTTAAGCTTAATTGAGACGTCACTCAATCTTTTAACGTAAATGTGAACATTTTATCGTGAACAACCCTCGGTTAATTAATGAAGTCACCTCACATTAACTGGCTACTAACACCACTCAATATCTTTAACCTTTTTATTTGTTTGAAGCCAATAGAGTGAAATTATTATTTGTATATTCACATTTTTTAGGGTTTTCTTTCATTGATTAGTTTAAAATAAACAAGATGGTGAAAAGATCAAAATAAGTCATAATTTACTTTGGAATATACCTTTTATACATGGAACATCTCATGACTATTAGGTATTCATTATACAAAAGCATGAAGAAATCAAATTCATTTGTTAATGAACATGATTAATTAATGATATAACATCTTAAATCATAAAAATAATCGAATTCAAAAGGGAAAATTTTCAATAAAAAGTGAAAATTTTAAAAAAATTTCACAAATTATATGCTATAAAGAAAAATATGACAAATGATATTCTATAGCATAAAAAAAACTCAAGTGTAATCAATTGACATATCCCTTCTCTACACTTAAATTAAACATTGTCTCCAATGTTCATAATGTATAATATGTGAGAGAAAGGAAAAGAATACACATAGATAAAGATTTCATTGTGAAAGCTCTCAATTGATGTGAATTTCAGTCATCTGAAAATCAAAGACAATAGATAAAAGCACAAAAAATAGATCACATGAAAACAAAAACCAAACACACCAAAATAAAACATACCAAAAGCATGCCAAAAATAAAATATTTTACCTGGACCTTAGGGTTAGAGAATTTTTAATCTTAACTAGGTCCAATAACTAGTTTATCATCCTTTGAATAGTGACAAATCAATTTTGGAAGGGTCATATACTATTCAGTGGGATCCAAAATTCATAAGTCTTAACTTTTTCAAAGCATTTTAGAAAAAAAAAAGTCTAGGTATCCACCTTCTACTTGCAAATCAAAAGCTAAAATATCTATGAAGTTTATGCTCTCAAATGTTACCTTGGACTCAATAACCTCACCTTAAACAAATTGATCAATTGCAGGTTCAACACTAAATATGTGATCAATTATGCTTTTAATATCCTAGTCATCATCACTTTTATAGTCAACAACTTCTAAATCATTGTTACCTAAAACTAGTGTAGGTCACCACTATCAATTGCTAACTCAATTAGCTTTACATGATTATGTCCCTTAACGGATAATAATATCTCCTCCATTGTTCTTTAATCATACGTAGGCTGAGGTTTACTAGGAATTAATAAGCATTGCTTAAATGTAGCCTTATTGATCCACGAATAATCAGGGTGACCCATCCTACTAGAGCTATGATCATTTAAGCTTTCAGAATACTGTTGATAAAAAAAAGATGAAGGCTATTCAAAAACAAGATGGATTAAGCTAAGAGTAATCAATGTAATCTTTAGAAATAGGGATATAGGTACCATCGAATTGTTCTAAAAGGTTTGTCCAACTACCACCCTAATCAACCTTAGGCTTTTACCACGGGCAATCTTGTCAGTGATCTTGTTGCCACCACATCTTCTTGATGACTAAACAAAGTCACCAAAAGGCAACTCTCCACCAAAAAAGAAGAAGAAGATGATGATAACAAAATATAATAAAGAAAGAAACTACTAATCTAAACATCAAACAAACATAGAAAACAATATAAGAAAGAAATAATTCTCTAAAGTAATTGATACTAATATATTCATAGCATTACAATTATACTTCCCTGAAAGCCATATTAAAAACTTGTTTATGATTAGTCATACACAAAATTAGTTCAAATAAATCCATATTTTAACGTACAAAATCATAATTTATTCAAGACTAATTTTTTGGCAAGTATACCGATCAATAAGTAATATAGTGGAGTATTTTTAAGACTCCAAATATTGATCCCATGAGGAAGTTTATATGATGTAAGTAATAGGCCAATCAAATTACAATTATCTAGAGCATACCAAAATTCAATAAAATTACAAAACTACTTCTAGAAAACCTAGAGAGCTTTCAATCAGTTTTAAAAGAGTTTAAGGTTACATGTCCTAAATCATTCAGTTAAGGCTTAGGTGGTTAATGATTTAATTAATGGATTAGTGATGCCCAATCTAGGGTATCTTCACTAAATCAAGATAGTGCTATGGTTGAGATACTACTTTATCTCTATTGGTCCTATCTTGAAGTTTGGTAATGCTTTAAACTTAGGTAATAGACCTAAAGATCAAGAAGTCTGATCCTAAAATTCCCTATTCTAAGACTAGCACCCTCATTATTAACTAGAGTTTGGATATGCATTGATTTCAACCACGTTTTTTATTGATTTATCTAATAATCTAGGTAGATTTCTCAAATCCTAGATTATCTGATGACTTTGTCCTAAGTGATCAATTTAAGAAAAGAATTAAAACATTCAAATAAATAAAGATTAACTCACTAATCATACATTAACCATTAATTAACACATTTAGCAACTTAGCCTTAACTAAAAATTAACTTTAAGTACACATATTAATCAAATAACATGAAATATTTAACTTAAGCAATATAAGTTTGATTATTTCAAAATAACAATAATAATACATGAAATCAAGAGTTTATAATGAACCAAATCACATCCCTAGATAGTTATCTAACACTGAACCACATGATTATAGCTACTAGAAATTTCAAACAAACCTGAAAACTCAAATTACAAAAGATTGAAATGAAAAACAACCTAAACTAACTTTGATATGAAAAACGAACTAAAAAATTATGTTTCTGAATAATTTTGGATGCCTTGGATATTTGGGAGATGCCTCAATTTATAGGGATAGAGCTGTTGCAAGTGGAGGAAGAAGACAATCTACAATTGTTGAAAAATTTGCTAAAAAATATGTTTTCGACCATCATCGTCGTTTTAGTCAAAGAACAACGGCACCATTGAAGGGCGGTGTAACTGTCGTTAGTAGTTTATTATATCATCATGGGTTGTTGCATTCATCAATGATGGTTTATTTAACCACCATTGATGGTCTAGAAAGATCCCATTTTACCTTCTTTTTGCACCATTTTTTAAGTGTTCACATCAATTTACATTTCTAAATATTAATTAAATAATTAAGCATCAAAATAGGAGTAAATTCACGTAAAATAATATCTAAAAATACTATAAATTTCACCCTTAACAAAAACTTCTAGTTATGGGACAACCTAGAACAAGCTTTTTAGATTTAGTAATGCAACAACATTAAGAACTAAGGAATGACTAACTAAGGCCATACTTTCGTAAACTCAGATCATGTAATCTAAGGAATCAAAATGCTAGGTTAAGTTAATTAAGTTTCAATTACAAATTTAATTAGCCTATCACCACTTGTGGTAATCATTAATAACAATTACTGATAAAAAACTCAAACCCAAAAATTGAATTAGAAATTACTAATAGGATAGTCAATCCTACAGTATAATCCCTAATTCTTGACATTTACTCAAAGTTTTCATTTAATCCTAGCATAAAACACAAAACCCAGTCAATTCCCATTTGAATTCTCACAATTATAATCTATAATTCCTTTAAATATCTTAAACCCAAATAAAACTAAGCTAACATACCAAAATTAACATAAACACAAACTGAAAATGCAAAAATCATCAAGTAAAATAATAAGAACAAGACTGAAAAATAAAGAAACATACAATATTAACAATAACAAAGGTTTAACAAGTATTTAACAAAACCAAAGAAAATACTTAAAGAAAATAAATGAAAATGGAAAGATAGTAGAGAAAACACGAATAAAACTAAAGTTCAACACCTAAACACTTAATCTAACAGTAGAAACTAACACTAGATGAAATGAACCTGAAAAGGCACATAAAAACCCAAGGAAAACTAGAAGAAATCCAAGGTTGCCTTAATTCGAAGCAAAAATGAATGAAAATCCTCCTCTCTTCTACTTATATAAGTCCTCATTAGGGCTAGAGAGGCTTTAGACATAAAAAGTTAGGTTTTCCCTTAGTTTTAGAGTAAGACAGTGTTTCTGGGACTTAAGCAGCCCTTGAAAGTGACTGAAATGATGCTTGTGAAACCCACCATTTAGCTCTCTAGAAAAAAAAAAACTTAAACGGCAATTTAATTAACTTAAACAACATCGTTTAGCTTCTACTCAACCTATCGCTTAGTTATATGTTTGGTAGCTCCCTGCTCTATTTTACTCGAAATCCTCTCTAAACTTGATCTATTTAACTTGTATTTGTATCCCAAGATCAAATCTACATATAAACTAAAAAAATCACAAATTAAGTATTTAAACATCAAAATAGGAATGAAATCACATTGAAGTACATATGGAAATACCATAAAATGCACGCTTATCAAATACGCCCACACTTGAACTATTGCTTGTCCTCAATTAATAACTTAAACAATCTCAATCCAAAGTCAAAAGTTAATTAGGTACAAACAAAAACAAATTGATGTCTTTAATATAGTTCCTAAATTTCAACTCCATGATGAAAAAACTTTATTAAACACATGCAATTCATATAATTAGTAAAGAAGCCATCATTAATGCACAATACCAAGCATTTAAGTCATTTTATATAGTTTATTGTATGAATATATTCAAGGATATTCAAAACATAAAAACAAACCAAAAATACAACTTTAGAGCATTTTCTTGGAGGTCACCTAGTCTTTTTACCTAAAAATAATCATCTTGTCATTAATGCCCCAAGTTACTTAAACTAGGATACTTCTTTTTAGCCTTTTTGAGATGTCATCTAACCTTTTGATACGGAGGTGAATATTTTATCATGAACACCCTTAGTTATTAGGTTAGATCACACTCTCAAATGGTTACTAGCATCACTCATAACTTTAACCTTTTCATTGGTTTGAAGATAGTAGAGTAAAAAACATGCTCTTCAACAACACATCCAATTCCAAATTCAAATGAAAAATCATATAAAATGAACTTAAACACTTAATATCTTACAAAAGGGGGGTTACTAAACACATACAAGTACTCAAAAGAAAAGGAAAAATGAAACATTATGGGTTATAAGTCATTCAAAAGTTAATTAATGTTCACTAAATCAAAAACATCAATTGCATTCAAATATCACAATTAACAATCAACTAAAAATCAATATCATTTAAAAATAAAACATTCAAATCATCACAATAGAACTTATAATAATTAAACTGTAGAAAATTTGAAACTTGTTCCCCACATCCACACTTAAAATAGATATTATCCTCGATGTCCTAAAATAAATGCAAATATAAAAAAGAATGGAAAAAGAAAATTCCCTTGAGTGAGGTAATATATGAAGTCTTTGATGGAGAGATAGCTACAACTTTTGGCTTTTACAAAATAAAACACAAACTAGAAAGGACAAACACTTAAACAAAAGGAAAAGAACTAAGGGACTAACTAACAAAAAGAAAAGATATAAAAAATTAAAGAAAGGTTAGGTTGCCTCCCAATAAGCACTTGTTTTAGGTATTTAGCTCGACCCTTATTTCATGCATCATCCAATGTTAAAAGGAATTTTGAGTTCGACAAGAAACATACTCAAAGTCATTGATGAGCTCAGTATAGTTTCCCTCAAAATAAGCTCGTAATCAGCAAGATATTATATAGTGCTTGAGAGGTGGAATCGTATTGCTTCTCTATCATACTCTAAGGTCCACTCTCCACTATGGACATCTCCTTTTAGCTAGGATGGCCTCCTCAGTTGATTAAGTGATAAGTGTGGAGACTCTTTACCCTACTCATCACCTTTCCCCTTTAGCTTACTTGGCCATAACTCTTTTATCAATTGGACACCCTTCAGCTCTTCCTCTTTCTTCTTCTTTTCTTCTTCTTCTTCTCTCTTCTCCAAATTGTTAGGAAAAAGAAATGAAACTTGGTTAGTAATAAAAAATGATGTATTACTTACCTTAGGAGGTTTTTCATCCTCCTTCTTTTCTCAAATTGTCAGCTCTTCATCTCCTTGCTTCTCTTGCTCTTCCTCCTTCTCTTTGGATTCTATAATTGGTATCTATTCCTTAATGAGACAACACCCACCTCCTCCCTTGGATCTCTCTCTAGTTGGATAAGAATACTTGTAGAAACTTGATCTTCTATGATCCCTATCACATTTGCCAATTAGCTCGCTTAATATTTTAAGTTCTTCAAGAGACTCCTTATTTCTTGCTAGAATTGAAGAGTGTTCATCACTAAAATCTCTACAATCTCCTCCAATGGCATCTCGCTAGCTTGTAGTGGTGATGTTAAGGGTGGAAGCATAGGATGGGAGTTTGACATTTGATGGAGAATTAAAGCTGATGTTTTCTCATTTTAGAATGATCCTACTTGGATATGTCTTATATTGTAGGATATACAATATAATACATATCCATCATTACTTGCCCCGCTAGGGATGTGAGATTCTCCATTTGTTAATGTGGCCTAGAAGTAGCAAGTAATCAAAACTCATCGTCAGAATAAGGAAAGTATGAAAGATCAGAGTTAAAAGCACACTAACAATGATCCATTGCCGCTTAAACTTCTTAAAACTTGAAAAGGTTATGAAATTAAAACAAATAGAAGACAAGGTGACAAAATATCAACAAAAATAGAAACAACACAAAAAGTAACCAAACACGAGTGTCTATTCTTCAACAACAATGCCAATAATTTAATGGAACTTGTCACGAGTTACCAAAAAATAAAATACCTAACCTAACCTCCTAACTATGTAATAGAGTAAGTCAGGGTCTATCGCACAAAGAATTAGTAGTTTTTTTTAGAGATTCCTAATGTTGTGCATAAGAAAATGAAAATAAAAGAAAATCCTTGGTTGCAATTAAATTTAAAATAAATGAAAAGACAACTAATGAAATTAAAGCGAATAAACTAAGAAAGTAAATAACGAGAAAAAACTAATAATTACGCAAAGTTAACAAAAGATATTTTACAAATTTATGAATTACAATCAATCATCAAATACATGTAAATTGTGTTATGCCTAAGATGCTAGCCTATAGATACAAGCAAGCTCATACATCCTAAGTTTCTCTAATTTTAGATAAATTCCACAAACTCTGAAAATACCCCTACCTATATGATAACCTAGAATAAGCTCTCTAGATTTAGTAATGCAAAAACATTAAAAATTAGGGAATGACTAACTAAGGTCATAGTCTCGCAAGTTCATATTATATAACCTAAAGAATAAAAAATCTAGGCCAAGTTGATTAAGTTTCAATTACAAATTTAATTGGCCTATTGCTACTTGGGGTAATTGCCAATGACAATTATAGATCAAAAGCTTAAACTCGACAATTGAACTAGAAATTACTAATAGGATAGCCAATATTATAATATAATCCCTAATTCTTGGCATTTACTTGAAGCTTCCATTCATTCTTAGCATAAAACACAAAACCCATTCAATTCCCATTTCAATTATCATAATTATAATCCATAGTTCCTTTGAATATCTTAAAACCCAAATAAAACTAAACTAACATACTAAAATTCACCTAAAGACAAATTGAAAATGTAGAAATCATAAAGAAAATAATAAGAATAAGGCTGAAAAATAAAGAAATCCACTATATTAACAATAAACAAAGGTTTAACAAGTTTTTAACAAAAGCAAAAGGAAATATGCAAGGAAAATAAATGAAAATAGAAAATAGTAGAGAAAAAACAAATAAAACTAGATTTCAACACCTAAACACTTAATCTAACAAAAAAAACTAACACTAGTTGAAAAGAACATGAAAATCACATAAAAACCTAAGGAAAATTAGAAGAAATCAAGGGATGCCTCAAGTGGGGATAAAAAACTAATGAAAATCCTCCTCTCATCTAGCTATATACATTCTCATTAGGGTTAGAGAGGTAAAAAGTCAAGTTTTCCCTTAGTTTTGGAGTAAGACAGCATTTTTGAGACTTAAACAACCTTTGAAAGTGACTTAAATAGTGCTTATGGACTAGATTGTTCAGCTCTCTGGAAAAAGGACTTGAATGACAGTTTCAACTAACTTAAATGGTGCTATTTAGCTTCTACTTAACCTGCCATTTTTGCCATCTATTTGGCATCTCCTTGCTTTTTTTCCCTCTAATTCTTCTCCAAACTAGATCCTTTAGACTTGTATTTGTTTCCTAATATTAAATCTATATGTAAAATAAAAAAGAACACAAATTAAGCATTTAAACATCAAAATAGGAATGAAATCAAATTGAAACACATATGGAAATACCATAAAATGCATCCCTATACTCTAAGTGTTTATAGAAAGCTACTAGCTACTCTTGCTTTTGTGCTTCTTTCTGCTCTACCTCAAGATGACATGATGATGATTTTATTGAAGATGGAGAGTCATTTTAATTCTAGCATCTCTAAACTTTGTTCTGAGCTTTGTTCTAGTTTGGATACCATTCATGGTCAGATGGATCACCCATAATAGCAGATGTGGGATTATCAGTGATCTCGTGATGAAGGGCCATGTAGCTAAATGCTTTTTGTATTATACATTTTGGCTTTTGTTCTTAGATAGTTGCTTTTGTTTGCTTTGTTTAGTGTGTTTACTTTCAATGTGTTTCCCTTTTGGTGTTTTTCATTTGTATTTTGGTTATTTTAGATATATTTTAGCTCTTTGATGTAATTTGACCATGTTTATATATGGGGCATCGTTTACTTTTATATTGTCCCTGATACTTTCACTTTTCCTTTATCATTTTCAATTTACTACAGCTAATGTTCAACGTCCAAAGTCTACATCAATGGATCACAATACGATATCATCATTATTATCCAAGTGTTTTCTATTCCCTTTTCTCCCACTTTATTCTTATTTATTGATTTTATAAATGTTGGGAATAATTGTTAATTTAAATGTGGGAGAGGGATAGATTGTTGTCACATTTGTGCTTATCTTTCTTAGAACTCATCATTTTTTTTAATCTTTTTTAGGATAATCTAAAATTTGCAGGAAAATTTTCAATTTTGATACATATCATTGAATATTTTTTCCTTATGATTTTGATTATTTTGACGATTTCAAATGTTATATACTTGATTATAAAATTTAATGACCAAATTCTTTTAAATTGCTTCATGTTTTGGATAGTAGATACCTAATGATCATAATGAAGTTCCATTTTTAAAATGCATATTACAAAAATGATTTTTGACATCTTTTAACCATTTTCATCATCTAATCTAAGTTAAATTAAAAAAAATGCAAAAGAAAAATGAAAAAAAAGAAGAAAAGAAAGTGAAAAAAAAGAGCAAATTTACACTAACTCTGTTGGCTTCAAACCATTGGGTTGAAGTTAAAGAGTAGTGTTAGTAGAAAGTTGGTGTGTGGTAACTCAGTCATGAAACTGGGGGTTGTTCACGACAAAATATTTATCTTCAGGAAAAAAAAAATTGAGTGACTTCTCAATCAAGCCTTAAAAGCTCACATTTATGTTTAAATTTGGTGCTTAATGAATAAAAGATGTGACATTGTTTAAAGATGATGCATTTTACTTTACAATTGTTCATTTACATTTGGAATGAATTTTTGTGATTTAGGTTAAAGATTAAATAAACATGAAGGGATTTTATTTCATTTGTGATTTGATTTGATTAATTGGTGATATAACCTCTCAATGGTTCATTTTAATTAAAAGATTAAGGAAATCTTTTCAATGGTTATGTTTAATAAGTTTAGATCATTTTTCCTATTATTATATGTTATTTTGAATTTAATGATTTATTGATTTGTTTGAGAACAAGTAAATATTTAAGTGTAAAGGAATTAATAAGGGTCTATTTCATAATGTTTTCATGGTTATTTGATGTAAATTTATCCCTATTTTGTTGTTTAAATTTTTAATTTATGTCTGAAATTATTCAATTTGCATATTAATCCCTAAAAAGAGAAGAAAAATATGAAGATTTGAGCAATTTTAAAACTTAAACATGATGTGGTTAAGAACCACCTTTTAAGTCCCTTTAAACCCACGTTCAAGTCACTTCTGCAAAGTTAAATGCGCGCAGTAGAATGATGTCATTTAACTATTTGTTTAAGGGTCGTTTAAGTACTCTGACGTGATTTTCCAATTGGACTCAATCTAATTTCAACTACAACTTACATCTAACTTATAAGGGACTATAAGAGGCCATTTTCATGTAGAAACAACAAGTCTTTGGTAGAAAAATGCTTCCCAAGCTAAATTTTTCTTTTTCTTTCTCTAGGTTAGGTTTTCTTCTATTTTCATTTTCAATCCTTGTATTTGGAGATTTTGGATTGTTTTTAAGGATTCTAGGAGTTTATACACGTGATTTAGAGTTGCATTTCACTTTAGAGCTTAATTTGGTGCATTTTAAACTCTTAAATCACCTATATCTTACTCTTTTATTATATTTATTCAAGAATATGTTGCTTAACTTTTATCCTTATTGTTCTTTAATTTATATGTAGTTTTAATCTGAATTTTAGCTAAGATAAGGTTAATAAATGTTTTAATTGAGTTTCTTATGCATATTGGATGATGATCTTTGTTTATTTGAATTCTTAATGCTTGTCTTAACCTATCCATTTAAGATAAAGTCATTAGATGATTAAGGATCCAAGAAATATATCTTAATTATTATATAAATAAAAAACAATGTGATTTAAATCAATGTATGACCTGTTGAACCAACGGTGGGTTCCAACTTTGTTTTAATGATGACAAAGTGTTTCTACTAACATGTTTGTAGAGTTTGCTATGTTTGTTTAGTATGTAGAGTATATGTGATGAATAAGTAATTAAGTTGGTAATTTAGTGAAATTTGTATGACTTATGTAAGTCATGGAATAATGTTTTAGAT
>JAOXYD010258223.1:0-15942 GCA_028565735.1 Pinacopodium congolense
ATTTAAGATGATTTCTCATGCTTAAACTATCTTAAATCCTAATCTTAAGTGGCCAGCTTAGATTTGGTACATTCAGAACTTCAACAAGAAAAATACAGACATATAAACATGTATATAAACTCTCCTAAAACATCTAAACATCAATCCATAGCAACAGATACATTTAGCCATACATTTGAATCAAAACATGCAAGATATACATTTTACAACACATAATATGACTATATCTACAAATATGAGCTGAAATAAATAAGTTAGGAGTGAAAAAACGTATTTAACATCCTCTTGGACAAATCTTGAACTCCTTAGCTTGTTCTAGATACCACCATAGCTCTAAATCCACAAGATCTAGCAAGAAAATCAAAGCATATGCAAAGATATACGCATAAGAACTTAGTCTTTGCTTTAATCCAGAAAAAGGAGAATGTAATGAACAATCTGAGTTAGAAAACCCCCTATGGTGATTTAGAAACTCAAATATGTGTCTTAGCTGCAATCTCCAACTTATAGAACTCAAAAATACAATAAAAACTCGAAATATAAGTGTTTGAAGCTTAGGCTATCAAAGAAGAAAAAGAAGAGAGAAGCTAGAGCTTCTCTCACTAATTTGATATGTTGTTCTTGGCTGTATGATGTGTGTGATGTGTTGTTCTTGGCTGTAGGCAGACTCTGGAAAGCCCTCTCACATGCCAGAAGACAAGGGAATTGACGAGGATCACGCCAGGTTTGAAATTCTCAAGATTTGGAGCTGAAATTGTTGACTCTAAAGTACAACGACACCCTCTCAGGGTGCTGTTATAGCTCGAAACTTGAACACTACAATGACCCCATTTTCTTCAATAATGGCATCCTCTCATGGTGCCTTTAATGGACAAAAACAAGAGGTGTTCTTGATGTTTTTTATCCAATCTTCATCATTAAGCTTCATTCTGCAAATCAAACAATATAAGGCATCAATTAAATAATTGAACACTGAATTAGGGGTCATAATTTAACAAATTAACCATAAAAATCATATCAATTTGTCCCCTATCAAGTAGCTTTGTCAACATTTGAAGTAGAGTATATTCCATTAACTGAGGCAGCTAAAGAATCCTTGTGACTCACTAATTTGGTGAAAGAACTAAGCATTGAACAAGGTAAAGTGCAAGTACATTTTGACAATTAGAGCGCCATTTATTTAGCCAAGAACCAAGTTTATTATGAAAGCATAAAGCATATAGTTGTAAGGTATCATAAGATCAGAGAGTCAGTTGCATCTTATTGTATGTTATTGTAGAAGGTTCATATTTTTGAGAATGCAGTTAACATGTTGATAAAATCGATTAAAGTTGAAAAGTTTAAACATTTTCTTAGACAATTAATGATAGCTTGTCGCAAAACTATCAAATAATAAATTCTTAACTGTATTTCATTATGTAGTAAAGGGAAAGATAGGGTTAAACTACAAAGAGCTAGTTTGCTATTGTTATTTCAAATGTTGCAAAAAAAAAAAAAAAAACCCCTAAATCAATGAAAGTAAACTAAGCTAAGATGCAATAAATGCAATAAAAAAGACAAACACAAAGCAAAACACGAAATTACTACTAACAATACTGAAGAAGTAGGCTGAAGGTATCCTTAGGATTCTGGGACAATTATTGATCCTAGAATTTAGATAAAAGGAGCTCTATCTAAGGTGCTAATCTATGGATTTTAACAAGCTCTCAAATCTTAAGTTCCTTGTAATTAGGTAAATCCAACAGCTTTAAAAATACCCCTATCTCCAATATAGCTTAGAATAAGGTCTCTAAATTTAACAGTGGAGAAGCCTTATGTTTCAAGGAATGACTAACTTAGGTCACCAACTCGCAAGCTCAGAAAGTGTAACCTAAAGGTATGAGATCCTAGACTTGTTAATTTTTTCTACAAAACTAATTAGCTTATTTCTAGTTTGAAAAATCGCTATGGACTATTACATATCACAAGCTTAAATCTAGCTTTTGGATTAGGAAGTTACCTAAAGGGTGATCAAGCCTAACGGTAATACCTAATTCATACATTTACCCAATTTCCCAAACCAACCTAAGCCTAAAAGCCCTAAATCAAGCAATATATAGTCACATTATCATAATTAATCATCCTTTCATCCTTCATATACCTTCAAGCTCTTAGAAAACTATCTGCGCATGCCTAAATTAAGAAAAATTAACATAAAACAAATAAGACCTTAAAAAAGAAATTCATATAGATTTAGGTACCCTCATCATCTTGGGTCCTTGAATGTTAGTGGTATACCTATCTCTACTTTATGGTGAAAAATCTCTAAGTATATCATAGGAAAAACGTGATAAATGTCTTTGATAATAGCAATATGTACAAAACAATGGAGTATAAGACCTATATTCATTCTTATAATTATTTTTAGGCCTAAAGCCATTATAAAATCTTTATTGATATTTTTTCCTAGGTTTATAGAAAATTTTATATCATTGAATTGACGTTGTTGAAAACTTCTATGTTTTGGTGTTGATATGTATGCATAGTGCCTAGATTATAGTTTACTTTTCGATGAATTTTGAGCATTCTTAGGAACACATTCATCTTCTAAGTTCCTTCCCTTACAAAAATTGTCTTGTTAGTAGATGCTCCTTTTTAATTACTATAGCCTAAACCATGTTTATCATTTCCTACCTTTTGAGCACTTAGCATTGTTTCTAATTTTTCATTTCCTTTAGTGAATTTTGCAAGTGATTGCTTAAGGACTCAATCACTTTCTTTAAGGCTATATTTTCACGTATTAGTCCATCATTGTCTTTATTGTTTGAGTCTAAGCCATGCCTAAGCGCTTCATTTTATAATTTATATTCATCTAACAACTTGAAAGATTCATTATATTTATCATGCAAAATTTTCTTTTTCTTAGCCAAATCTTCCATATGCTCCAGCACTTCCTCATATTTATATTCAACTTCACATTCATTTTGACTTTCATTAAAGTAGGAAGCACTTATCCCATTATGTGTCATGAAGCAGACACTTGCAACTTCTTCTTGTTCAAAGTCACTTGATTCAATCCATGCCATATTAAGTGCTTTCTTCTTTGGCTCCTTATTTTCCTTCATTTCTTTCTTTTCTTTCTTTTCATCTTCTTGAAGGTGTGGGCAGTGTGACCTCTTGTCTTCGTTATCCCACTCCTTTTCTTTCTTAATCACTAATTCATTTCCTATAAGTTTGGAAGGAATATGAGTGTTTTGTGAAACCATAAGCCATAAATCTACACTTTCACCCATAAAATAACATCCCATACTAATCTTCCAACATAAATAATTATTTCTACCAAAGTGGGGAGCTTTATGTATGTTTTGTCCTTATAAGTTAGATGAGGAAGCAAAGGTGTTCTTTGTGTTTGCCATACCAATCTTTTCTCACAAATTCATTAGAATTTCTATTAAGTGACGCCTACTCTATGATACTAATTACTATACTTGAATGGAACCTAAAAGGGGGGGGAGGTTACTTAGGTGTTTACAAATTTCTACAATGAATTCTAAGTTCTTTAATACTTTTATGAAAGGTGATTGCAGAAAATAATTAACGGATGCGATAAAATGATAATGATTTATACGATTCTATAAAAATAAATTTGATACATGAAATTTCAAAGAAATAAATAGTAGAATAGCTCAATTTTTGGATCAATAAAACAAACCAAACACAGTTAAAGATGGTAAAATTAAAGAGTATAAGGAATAGTGACACTATTAATTTATTCTAGTTTGAAGCTATCTACTTATTCCTACGTTTAATCCTTAACTCCACTGTTAAGATTTTGTTCTATCAAAAAATTAACAAAATTATAATTTTAAAGAAATCCAATCACCTTTCATGGCTC
Organism: Pinacopodium congolense; assembly: GCA_028565735.1. Lineage (NCBI taxonomy): Eukaryota > Viridiplantae > Streptophyta > Magnoliopsida > Malpighiales > Erythroxylaceae > Pinacopodium > Pinacopodium congolense. The sequence continues at coordinate 3,875 of JAOXYD010258223.1, forward strand.
AAAGTAAACCTTTCACTCCATTTTTTAAGCTAAGGAATAACCTTTCTCTTAATACCACAACTCTCACAAAATACACTTGAAAACTAATCTCACTCAAGCACTCTTTAATGTATTTAGAGGCTTAGAAAAACTTAAATGTATAAAAAAAAAGTGTATAAAAAATCACTCTAACAAAGCTCAAAGAACACTTTCAGTAAAATCTTTACAATGTTCAAACCAATTGGTAAATCACCTTTAAACACTTGAATGGTCTAAATAACTATAAGACATACTATTTATAGCCCTAAGATGTTAAACTAGTCTTTTGTTATAGTTGTACAATATTTTAATGCAATAAAATTATATTATCATTGAAGAAAATCTACTGAGCATGATTTACACTCTTAAAAGGTAGTTCTTAGGACTTGAACGTCACTATTTAACCCTCACTGTGTAAATACCGAGAACGTATACTAAACGGTGAATTATGCATATCATCATTTAACTCAACCCAAACTACTGTCTAAGTCCCTTAGGAATATATACTAAATGGTGGGTTACAGTACTATCGTTTAACCTCATCCAAACCATCATTTATCTCCTAAAAACTCATAAAAATGTTCAAGGAAATTTCAACCCAATCTAACCCTATACTAATGTTATAAACACTTCGTAAACTCACATACACGTCCAGAATGCCCTAAAAAAATTTAAAATTTACCAAGAGGATTTTTTAAAACATTTCACACATGGTTCCTCTTAATTATGCAACTTATATGCATATTCTAAATCGTAAATATGTTATGCATGTTGTGAGCCTCTTCAACCCACTAAGAAGAACTTAAATAAGATTTACAATGAAAATTACAAGTCATATCTTATATGTTTCCTATCTTAACTCTTCCAAAAATATTAAGTCTTAATCACTTCACTTCATGATCTTCAATTTTGCTACAAGACTTAAACATCTTCTTTAGCATTTCAAACTCATCACCTATCTTTCAATGCATGAAACATATAAAAACATTATTCCATTTGACATTTTGTCATCATCAAAATTAGTGCATTAGAGTTTATTTCTATAGTGATTTAGTGTGTTAGTATCCATATTTAGGATGATAATTACATGTTTTACACTTAGTTTGATGTTGTTCTATTGATTTTATTAATGTTTAAGTGTTTCGGTGTGATGGTTATTGATTTTAGGAAAGAATTCTATCTTATTCGTGTGGATATGTAATGCAAATCCAAGTGAAATTGAGTTAATAGGATAAGACGAGAAGAAGAAGGATTTAGGGAGTAAAACCTAGGTCGATATAGTGACTCTGTCCTTATGTTAACTTGCTGATTTTCAAGGTTTGTCGAGATGGCGTGTTTAAGTTTTCTTTGAGGCTATTTTATAATAGGGGAAAAACCCTAATAGCTGCCATTCTGAATTTAGGGGATATCCAAAAGAGGAAATCAATAAGTTTTAAAGAGGAAAAATAACAAAGATCTCAAGATCAAGGTGGAGGAATCAAATTGACATGGCTGCCCTGATTTTCCACCAAAGGAGCTTTAACCTACATCCATTGTTTTCTCTTTTCCATTGCTGCTTTGAATGTTTAATATGAATGGTTGTTTGTTTAACATGATTATGGATTGCTAAATATTATTTAAGGTTTGTTCTTGAATTGTTTGTACGACTTGTATCTTATTGATTTAATGCATAAATACTTGTAATAATTATTGAGTGTATAATCACTTCGAATCGAGAGAATGTTTTGATTTATTTAATTTAGAGTTCACAGAAAGAGTTGTTGGCTTACTAGACCTGCAATTATTAAATTAATATGTGATTGAAGAAAGATATTAGTTGCTTCTTAATTGTCATTAGCATTGCTTCAAATTTAATTGTATATTTAGGAGTAGTGTTATGAACCAAGGGATCACAATTCATATCATAAGTAATTCAATTAGGATTAACTGATTAGATCTTAAGAGAGGGTAATCAAACTATTAGATATTTAGGATTAAAGAAAATTAAATGAATAAGGTAAAAGGAGGATAAATAAGAATAGAATAATCCCTACGTTTTCATCATTAAGTAACCTCATTGTTTTGTTTTCTTCTGTAGTTTGATTCATTGAATTTTGTTAACTTAGTTTAATTTTTAGTTTCTCTAATTTTGGTTTACATTAAACAAAGGAAAATTCAAATTGTTATATATCTAGATTCAATCCTAATAGGATTGATATCTATTATACTATAAGTTATAACTTATATACTTACAATATAATGAAAACTAGCAAACAAGTTTTTGGCACCGTTATTTAAGATTGCGATTGTATCATCTTATTCAATTTGGATTCTTTTTATTCAAGGATAGGTGCATGAACACAAGAGTGACTAGGAACTCAAGTAAGTTAGATGACACTGAAATTTTAAATATCACCAAGAATGAAAGAGAACTTCGGAGGGTGAAGAGCCAAGAAGATATTTAAAGAATAATGGCAAAAGAAAGGAATCAAGGAGAACTTCAAAGGACTCTTATGGACTCAAAGAGGCCTGGCTTCATTGCCAATCACCAAGGTATTACAAGACCCCTAGTGCCAGCCAATAATTTCAAAATAAGGCTAAAATTGTTGAATATGCCACAAACAAATGTTCAATTTTATGGGTTAGTCAATGAAGAGTTGAATGTACATCTGGCTAATGTTTTAGACATTTGAGACACATTTAGATATAATGGAGTATCAAAGGTTGCCATGAAGTTAAGGCTATTCTCTTTCACATTGAAGGATGAAGCCACGGTTTGGTTAAACTCTCTAAATCTGGAGAATATCCTAACATAGGATTAACTAATGTAGGCCTTCTTAGCCAAGTATTTTCCACTCACAAAGACTACCAAAATAATCAAAGAGATAACGAACTTCTAACATAGCGAAGGAGAGTCTTTGTATGAGGTATGGGAAAGGTTTAAAGAGTTATACAAAGTGTACCCCACCATAATTTGAAAGGGGAATTTCTACTGCAAACTTTCTGTAATGGAGTGAACGCTCAAACAAGAGGAACAAATGATGCAACAATTAGAGGATCTTTGATGTGTAGGATAATAGATGTAGTTCATGATCTGTTAGAAGAGATGGTTAATAATAGTTACCTGTAGATAACGAAAAGGAACAAGTAAACACCTCTTAAAGAAAGGAAAGGAGTAATTGCCATGGATTCAGTGATAACCTTATAAGCTCTAATGTCTATACTTACCATGCAATTGAACAACTTGCAAGCTACTTTTTCTCATTTTATGAAGGCACTATAATGTGGGTATGAGTTGTGTGGTCAAGAGAGTTATGTGATTGAAAAGTGCTTATTGATGGCTAGCAATAAGATGAAGCAGGTAAAATACATGAGCGTATCACAATAGAGGCCAGGTAATAAACCATACTTAAATACCTTTAATATGAGAAGAAAAAACCACTCAAACTTCTCTTGAACTAATAATGCAAGTTCCAACATGAGAACACAAGGACCACTAGGTTTTTAATATGATAAGCATAGGGCATTGGAGTCAAAGATGGAAAAGCTTATAGATGTGCTTAACTCAAAGCTTAATAGTTAAAATGAGAGCTACAAGATGATTGAGACAAATTTCAACCAAATAGTGAAAAATCATGTCTCTTCTATTCATAACTTGGAATTCCAAGTTGGCCAATTTTTCGTTCTTTATCAATGACTAATGTGGGAAGCCAGCCTAGCAGTACTAAATCTAACCCAAGAGAATAATTAAAGGCTATCAAGTTAAAAAGTTGCAAGGCATTGAAGGAACCAAAGGAAGGACAAGCCAACCAACCTAAGGAATATGACTAAGAGAAGAAGAAGGACGAGGAGGTAGAGAAGCCATATATGCCACCATCATCATACACTCAATAGATCCCCTTTCCATAAACGTTAAAGAAAAATTATATGGATACTCAGGTTGCTAAATTTCTAGAGAGGTTTAAGAAACATCAAATGAACTTGTTTTTGTGTGTGGAGGCTTTAGAATATATGCCAAAATATGCCAAGTTCCTTAAGGACATCCTGACTAACAAGAGGACTTGGGAGGATAACCAAATGGCAATCCTAACGAAGAGTTGCAGTTCAGTAATCTTAAGCCACATGCCATCTAAGTTGAAGGATTCAAAAAGTTACACTTTCTCTTATATTGTTCATAATTTAGAATTTTTAAAGTGTTTGTGTGATCTATGAGCTATCATTAACTTAATACCCTTGTCTATTTTCATAAAGTTAGGGTTAAGAGACATAAAGCCAACATCAATGCTTATATAGTTGGAAAATCAATCAATTAAGAAGCCATTTGGAGTAGTAGAGGAAGTTTTGGTGAAGGTTGGTATATTTTTTTATGTTAGACTTAGAGGTAGATAGAAGTTGTCCATTAATTCTTGGAAGCCCTTTCATGAAAACAGGTAAAGCATTGATTGGTGTCCATGACGGAAAGTTAGTCCTTTATATTGGTGATGAGCAAGTAGAGTTTAGCATGAGTAAGACATTGAAAAATTCGGCAAATGAAAGTGCTTATATGAAGACCAATGTGGTGGAGGAATGTGTTAAAGACCTTGAGAAGGAAATTAATAAGGTAGGAGAAAGGGAAGATCAAAAAGTGAGTAAGGAGGAAGAAGAATCGATTGAGATACCAAAACAAGAGCCATTAGTGTGAACCGAAGCACTCACTCCACCTTCCAGTGAGAAGCCACCTTCTGTGGAGTTCAAGCCTTGACCTAAGCACCTTAGATCTACCTTTCTAGGCGAAAGCCAATCGTTATCAATAATTTTTTTCCAATCAATTGGATGTAGAGCAAGAGAAGAAGGTGGTGGATTATAAAGAAGAGAATGAAAGCTATGGGATAGAAAATTGCAGACATAAGAGGGATAAATCCAAGTGTAGTGATACATAGAATCAACTTTAAAGAAGGATGTAATAAGACAATGGAACGAAAAAGGAGGTTGAATCAACACATGAAGGAGGTAGTAAAGAAAGAATTGGCAAAACTCTTTGATCTCATAATTGTTTATCCTATCTCAGATAATGAACGAGTGAGTCCAGTATAGTGTATACTTAAAAAGGATGGCATGACAGTGATTAAAAACAAAAAAAAATGAAATTGATTTGTACAAGACTAGTCATAGGTTAGTTGGTCTACATCAACTATAGGAAGCTTAACACTATGACAAAGAAGGATCACTTTCCCTTATCCTTCAGAGATCAGATGATTGAAAGAATGGTTAGGTATGCCTTCTACTATTTTCTAGGTGGATTCATCTATCCCTATGGTACTTTTGCCTATAGAAGAATTCCTTTTAACCTGTACAACCCACTAGCTACTTTTCAAAGGTGCATGATAGCTATATTTATAGATATGCTTGAAGACATAATAGAAGTGCTTACGGTTAATTTCTCAGTCTTTAGAGACTCCTTCTAGCATTGTTTAAAAAACTTGGACAAAGTACTTTGAAGATGTGAAGAATTGCATTTAGTCATCAATTGGGATACGTTTCACTTCATGGTGCATGAAGGCATAGTTTTGGGACACCAGATTTCATGAAAAGGTATAAAAGTAGATAGTTCCAAAATAGAGGTCATTAAGAAACTTCTGCCACTAAGCAATGTCAAGGGTAGATTATTTTTGGGACATGCCATATTTTATCATCAATTCATTAACGATTTCTCCTTTATTGCTTGACCTTTTGTTAATTTATTAGTTAAAGATGAACCTTTTCACCTTGATGCTAACAATTTAGATGGTTTTTCCAGGTTAAAGGAGGAACTCCTATCCGTACCAATCTAAACTTCATCAGATTAGTGCCTACCATTTGAGATCATGTATGATGCTAATGACTACGCATTTGGGTGCGTTCTAGGAAAATGGAAGTATAAAAGACTATATTCCATCTATTATGCTAGCAAAACCTTGACAGGAGCACAATTGAACTACACAACAAACGAAAAGGAATTGCTATTTGTGGTGTTTCCATGTGATGAATCTTGATCATACGTATTAGGTTCAAAGGTAATTGTTTATATTAATTATATAGCTTTAAGATACTTTTTTTTTCAAAAAGGATGTAAAGCTAAGGCTTATCCAATGTGTACTACTCCTACAAGAGTTCGATTTAGAGATTTAAGACACGAAAGGAGCGAAGAATGTAGTAGCAAACCACTTATCACATCTTGAAGTAGGGGACATATAATCCAATGGAGACATCAATGAATAATTCCCTGATAAATCCTTAATTTTGGTAAATCATTCTTTTGTTTAATAGTTTACTGATATAACAAACTATATTTTAGGTGATATCCTTCCTCATGATCTATATTATCGATTAAAGAAGCAATTTTTTCAAGTGTACTCATTATCTTTGGGATAAGCCAATTTTATATAGGATATAAATGCTTGAAATTCTAACAAAATATCAAAATTCATCTTATGTAAGTCATTACGGAGCCAATAAGACGGCATCTCATATTCTAAAATGTGGATTCTTTTATCCTAGGTTGTTTCAGGATGCATATGAGTATGTTAAGAGTTGTGATCAATGTCAACGAGTGGGAAACATTTCAAAGTGAGATGATATGACCCTCTCTAACATTCTAGAAGTAAAGGTTTTCAACATATAGGGGATCAATTTCATGGAACCATTCTCATCCTCACTTGATAACACTTATATCCTAGTGGCTTTGGATTATGTCTCTCGATGAACAGAAGCAGTAGCTATTTTAACCAATGATGGCAAGGTAGTACAAAAGTTCATAAAACATTTATTAAATAGGTTTGAAGTATCAAGATCAATCATTGGTGACAGAGGAGTTCATTTTTGCAGTAAGCACTTTGGAGCCATGCTCAAGAGATATAACGTTTATCATAGAGTGACCACATGTTATCATCCACAGACAAGCGGCTAAGTTAAAGTAGTGAACATATATTTGAAGTGAGTTTTAAAGATGATAATAAATGGTTTAAGGAAACATTGAGCACTAAAGCTTGTTGATGTGGTATGCACATACTAAACTGCATTCAAGAAACTGATTGGTACCACTCCCTCTCGTCTTGTCTATAGGAAAGCTTGCTACTTACCCATGGAACTAGAACATCGAGTATATTGGGCTACCAAAGTTTTAAACTTCGACGGAGTTGCGATTTAATGCTTGTGAGAATTCCAAACTATATAAAAATAAAGCGAAGAAGTGGCATGACGCTCACATCAAAAAGAAGGAATTCAAGAATGGTGTCAAGGTATTGTTATTTAAATATCAATTTCATTTATTTCTAGGTAAGCTCAAGTCCTATTAGAGTGGTCCATTTAAAGTCATTCAAGTATTCAAGCATAGAGCATTGGAATTGGAGAATAAAAAGGGTAAAACATTTAAAGTGAATGGTTAAAGATGCAAGCCATACTTCAAAGGCATACTTTCACAAGAAAGGGAGGTGATATCTTTTCTTTCCCTTGTTTAATAATTTTACGATTAAGATTGCTTAAGTTAAAGACCTTAACTTTAGTATGTTTTGTTTGTAGTTTGTTTGTTTTTTCTTTTATGTTTGTGTGTTTAATTAAGGTTTTGATTATGCTATTCACTTAAATTTATTGAAATTAATTGGTTTTCTAATGGTTTGATGTTTGCCAGTTGGTTTGAGATGCTTTAGAAGCTTAGGAATGACTTAAAATTAACCGAACAAGGCATCCCCTCTGTAGCCATAATGACCAGGACATTATAGCAATAGTGGAGGCATGAAGTGTTCTGTCGCTATAGCAACATAGTGACATGGAAATAAAATTTTTGTTGTAAGTCTTTCAAAGTTTAAAAACCCTAACTTGTTTTCACAGTTTTTTAAGCCTTTTTTTACACAAATTTTCATCCATCTCTCACCTAAATCATCCACTTTTCTTCAAAATTTTCACCATTCTTCCATCAATCTTCTATAAATCTCCAAGTTTCACTCTTACTCATCCAAAATCGCACTTTCTCCATTATTTATTATTTAATGCATCTTGCTTTCATCTTACTTCTTTCTCTTACTCCTTTTGTAGGTTTTGAAGATTGCCCATCACCATGCCACCAAAGGGGAGGCAAGTTGCAAGCAAAACTTAAATAATATGGAAGGAAGTGGTTTACAAGCAAGGAATGCAAGATATAGCTCATGAATTTGGTGCCCCTTTTCTCATCTTTTGTTAAGAGGAAGGTATGAAATTTCAAAAAATTCAAAGTAAATCCATTGTTACTTCAAAATACGTTAATTTTAGCTTTCTAGAAGATGTTGGATTGAAAGAAAAGATTGCGAAATTATGTAAAAAAGTGGGTTGGGAGAAGTTTATCCATTGTGATTATGTGGTTTTTTATGAACTGGCAAGGGAATTCTTCACAACTGTTTGGTATGATCCTAAGAAATTAGATGAATTTTAGTTTAGATTGAAAGAAACTTATAGAGCTAGATGACTTTAATGTTCATAATCCATACAATTCCCTTATACTTAGCCATTCCCATTTAGTTCTACATAAATTTATATGTCATACAGTCTTTAATAAATCTTAAAGCAAAAAGTGTTCTCTTAAAGAGCTGTTTCTTTTGTGGTATATGGATACTAATCACAAGGTTTGTGTAGCATACCATATTTTTCATGCTTTAGATCAAGCCATTTCTAAAAAAACAACACTATTTAGCTATAGGTCATCTCGTCACTGCTATTACTCAATTCTACAATGTTAATTTTAATAGACTAATGCCACTGAATATTGAGTACTTTACTCTTATGCATTTAAGATGTGCTAGCATCTTAGATGCAAATTCAATGGCACTCCAAGATCCCCACACTAGAGTTGCTATCCAATAAAGGACAACAACAGGACCATCCTCTTTTCACCAATTTCAAAGTGATGATGATACTACTTCGGATGATTTTGATGATGAAGGTGAAGGGTAGGAAGTCATTTTAACCACCTTAGAGGATAATCATAAGACATTGGAGCAGCGTATGGATCCCATGGGCAAAAGTATTACACAAGTGGCAAGGCAGATGAAGCAAGTAGCATAAAAATAGCATTATTAAACTAAGAAGCTTTTAAAATCTTTTTAATTGCCAGGAATACAAGTGCAATCACCCACATCTTCTACATCACAGTCCCTATAACTTTTGTTGCCCTAAGTCTTACTGTTTGATGTTTTGATTTTTTGTGTTTAAAATTTTTTTCTTATATGCCTTATTTTGTGTTGTCTTTCCTTTCTCCACATTAAGAATAATGTGTTGTTTAAGTGTGGAGAAGGGGCCTTACATTTTTTATAGTATTTTATTGTGATCATGCATTCGTAGGTTTTGCGCTTAGTTGAATTAGGTTTGCATATATTATGTTAGGTATGCTATCATATAGTTTGAGTATGTAAATGGTATGAGATTGAAAGAAATAGTCTTGCCTTTAAAGATAAGTATTTACATGTGAAGAACTATTTATTTCATGAAATTCATACCTTGAACGTCTTTCCATTGAATGTGTACATTAAGCAAGATAGTTTCATCTATTTTTTCAACACTAACACTTGTTGATTGCATTTATAGAAAATTGGACTTAATTTGGTAAACATCATTAGTGATTTTTCATGAGAATGAATTACTAGGGAGGAAAGGTTATAAGATATAAATGAAGTTAAGGGAAATAAAGACATATTTAATACATCATTCCTATTCTGTTGGCCTTAGTGAAAATTGGGTTAAGAATAAAGCTAGTAGCTAATTTTGAGTCATGATATAGCTGAGTAATCGGGGGACATTCACAACAAAATTTTTGTCTTCGTGTCAAAAGGCTAGAATGACACTGCAACTAAGCTTAAAAGAATGAACCTAGTTGAGTAATTAGGGAACATTCATAATAATGTGTTTTCTTTCACGTAAAAAGATTGGGTGATTATTCAAAATAATGGAAAAAACGGTATGCTAAGATGAAAAATAAAACATACGGACTTTCTTTTGAGTATCATGACAGTTTCATGAATGGTTACTTAGTGATAAACTACCTTTCACATGGTAATATCATCAATGCATGATTATAAGTATCATAGGTATGAGAATAGATTATTAATATCTTGCTTGAGTTGTGTTTTTCATTTAAAGACACTCAAGATATGAGTTTCACAAGATAAATTATTTGGATCTTCTCAAATGGTTTATGTTTTAGGGTAAGCAAAGTTATTAAGTTTTATGTCATTATTACATTTCCATCATTCTCACATTTATATTGATGTTGCATTCGTCAGTGTAATATAATTGTTTGATTGTGTAACTTGTTTTCTTTGTTTATGTCTTACTTTTTCTTGGGGACAAGTAAAAGTCTAAGAGTGGGGATGTTGATAGGGTTGCATTAGAGTTTATTTCTATAGGGGTTTAATGCATTAGTATGTATGTTTAGGATTATAATTACATTCTTGGACTTAGTTTGATGTTATTCTAATGCGTTTTTAATGTTTAAATGTTTCAACATGATATTTGTTAATTTTGGACAAGAAATCTACCATAATAGTAAGGATATCTAATGCAAATTCAAGTGGAATTGAGTTAGGAGGCTAAGAGGAAAAGAAGAAGGATCTTGGGAATAAAACCCAAGTCACTATATTAACAAAAGAAGCTAGTTCTTTAGGTTGCCATAATTACTCACTGATTTTCTAGGTTTTTCAAGATGACGTGTTCAATTTGTGTTTGAGGCTATTTTGGATTGGTTAGATGGGGAAAAACAGTAACAACTACAATTTGGAGTCTAAGAGACATCCAAGAGAGGAAAACAAGAAGTTTTGAAGAAGAAAAAAAAAGCAAAGAATTTAAGATCGAGGTGGAGGAATAAAGATTGAAAAGGCTGTCCAGATTTTCCAGAAAAGAAGCTTCAACTTATATCCATTGTTTTCTATTTTCCATTGCTACTTTGAATGTTTAATCTGAATAGTTGTTTATTGAACATGATTATGGATATCCTCTAAGTTTTCATCATTGAGTAACTTTAGTTTTTTTCTTTCTTTTATGGTTTGATTCATTGAATTTTGTTAACTTAATTTAATTTTCAGCATCTATGATTTTGGTTTACCTTAAATAAAGAGAAATTCAAATTGTTAGGTGTCTAGATTTTATCCTCATGAGATCGATATCCATTATATTATAAGTTAATACCTGTATACTTGTAGTATAGCAAAAAATAGCAAACAAATTTTTCAAACTTCAACTGGAAACATAAAAATCATTTCCATACATAACATGAACACATATAAGGTACATGTTTCAACTTCTAAACACATTTACATACTTAATTGATTGAGTGTTATAGGCTTGATTGGGAAGGAACATAGTCTTCTCATATGAAGTTAAACACTTTGTCATGAATATCCCCAATTACTCATCTAAGTCACCATTACCAACTTCTTGCTTACATCATTCTTTAACTTTGACATTTTTATTGAAGTGAAGCCAATAGAGTGAATTTTTGCTCATTTATTCTCTTTTTTATGCTACAATGCTTAAAAGGAGTTGCATTTACTCATGCATAAGCATTCTATAAATAGAACATTATAGTGATCCTCAAGCCTTCATTTTTCTGAAGTCATAAAGTAAATCAAAATTCCCTGTTCACTAATAAACATAAGTAGTTGCATGGACTTTTAAATCCCCTTAAATAACGGAATTTATCATGCATTTCTTAAATTGTAGTCTAAGTTTACATAAAATCCATTTAAATTTTATTTCAATTTAGCATTGCATAAAAGGAATCAATTCTACTATCAGTTCACAACCATAATTAAGAAAAAATTATAATAAAAAATAATTGTCCCATACTAACTATACTAATCACATTAATCAAATTAAGGAACACCAATTAACATTTAATCAAACCCTAGCATTATTCTAAAATGAAATATGGAAATTAACTACTAAAAAGACTCATAATAATCCATGTATGTATCTAGTAAGATTTATTCTCCCCCCTGATAGGGGTCAAATTGCTATGATTTTTATAGTTAATTTGATGCATTATGACCCCTATATTGTGTTTAAATGTTTAATTGATGCCCCATAATGTT
>JAOXYD010258233.1:0-15938 GCA_028565735.1 Pinacopodium congolense
ATTCCCCCTTTTTTCTTTATTTTTTTTATAACAAGGAAGAAAAAATGAAAAAAAAATAGAAACTAAATGCAATGCACTCTAAAAGTAGAAGTATCATTCAACTCATCTTAGAAAAAAAATGTAGCCAAAAAATCCTAACTAATGCTTCACTTAGAACTATATTAAACTTGTAATTGGGTAAGCTAATGGGAATTAAGGTTTTAAAATGGGGGTGTTTTCAAGAAACAAATGATTAAAGACTCAATGGGGATAGTAAGGGATAACAAAAGGGTAGATCATTTAAGCCAAAGGTTAACACAAAAAGGGCCTTAATCATTTCTATCTAACATGCATCCAGTAGATTTAAATCGATTCAAAGCAAGTTCTGAAGGTAATTACTATATAATGAAGTCATAAAGGCTCAATTCCTCACAAGGCTCAAATGAAAATCCATTTCTATAAATTACCTCATTGCAAAAGTATCAAATTCTGAGTAAGCTTATGCAACCAACTACTTTCATCATTCAACATGATTCACTCTCTACTCAAGTAACCTAATCCAAGTTCAAACAAGCGTTTAATCTCATTCCAACTAGCATGATAGAATCTCATGGCTACATATTCTTCACAATAATTCAAGTTTGGTTTCATTATTTACACAAAACAACTCAAAACAACAAACTAATATGCCTAAAACATGCATCATAAATAATAAAATACAAACAATGCAAACACAACTGCAACAAATGCAAAGACTATCCATTTTGCTCTCCAAAGATCTAAGTCAGTCTTGTTGAAATCTGAGAGGTCCTTATGGTCTTTCTTGGCCACCTGCATTGTTAATACTCCAAGTGAGATTACGATGGTTTTTCCACCCAGGATTATAAGTGTTGGAGTATGGGTTGTTACCCCTTTGCAGCTAGCCCACAAAATTTACCTGCTCAGTGCCATTAGCTTCTAACAAGAAACATCCTGTTGTATCATGGTTGTCTTGCTCACATAATTCACACTGTAATTACATGGCCCTGACTAAAGATGAGGAAGCACCTTGCATGATACTTAATTGCTTGGTGAGTCCAGTAATCTGTGCTTGCAAAGCTGTCACCGAGTCAATTGGTATCATCCCTTTTTTCTCCTTTGTCCCTAGTTTACTCCTCTCATTGGACCACATAAAACTGTTGCTTGCCAACTCCTCCAAAAAATCATGAGCTGCATCAATAGTTTTCCTCATCAAAGGACTACAAGCAGCTGCATCAATGGTCCCTCTTGGACTCTAATTAACCCCATTGTAGAATGTCTGCAAAAAGGAACACTCTTTTAAGGTTATGGTAGGGGCAGCTCCTTTGTAACTTTTTAAACCTCTCCCAAGCTTCATACAAGGACTCCCCCTTTTCCAATTGAAATTTTGTGATTTCCTTGATGATTCTTGTTATCTTAGTCAAGGGGAAGTACTTAGCCAGGAATGCTTGGGCTACCTGCTCCCAAGTAGTGTTCTGGCCTAAACTAAGTGAGTTGTACCATGTCTTTTTTCGATTAATCAGGGTAAAAGGAAATAATCTCAACCTCACAATATCATCAAACATTCAATTATACATGAAGGTGTAGCATATCTCCAAAAAGTTAGCTAGATGAGCATTGGGATCTTTATTGGATAAGCCATAGAATTAAAAACTGCTCTGAAGGATGTTAAGGAGTGTTGCCTTAATCTCAAAGGTGTTTTTGTGAACTGTAGGCCTTGAAACTCCTTGAAGACCGAAACCTAGCCTCATAAAATCCATCAATGTTCTCTCGGCCCCTCATTTTTCTACTTCTTTCACCATATTTATTTGTATATTATCTTGGTGCTTCACTCTTTTCAGCTCTCTTTCGTGCCTTGTAATGTCAGAAAACTCTTCATCACTAAACTCTTTAGACCTTCTCGTGTTCCTTGTGTTCATGCACCTACAAATAAATAAGGAAAAGTATCAAAAACTCTTAAATCAAAGTTACCCGAATTAACCAAGATGCTAAACAAAACAATCTCTGGCAACGGCGTTAAAATCTTTGTTGATTGCAAAACCAAACTTAGTTTTACGCTCAAGACCGCAAGTATACGAATCGCAACTTATAGTAAAAATCAGATATCAATTGCACAAGGATTGTAGTTAAACATCACTCAATTTAAGTTGTACTTTGTTTAAGAAACTGATTCAATAAAATTGAAATAGATAAATAAAATAAAAACAAACATAAAAGCAAACAATGTAACCAATGCCAAAACCACAACCTAAAGCTCGTAGAAAATCAAAATTGAAAACTAGGACTTGTAATTATCCCCATTTTTTTCCTCTAGTTTAATTGATTCAATTTATTCTTGGCTCAAGATTTCCTAATATTTTATCTACCCTCTTTTAAAGTGCAACTAAATGTCACTAATAATAAATTATGATTAACTTTTTGATCTTTCGATATGCAAAGCCTTTTGCTAAACATTTAACTAGATATGAAGCAATCTCATAAGCAGTATATCAATCTATTGAAATCTTTTCCTAATAAATCAATAAATTGTTATCTATAGGTCTATTAAATGCCAACTCTCATTGTAGATTTAACACAAAATACCAAGCTCACTCTCTCGATTTATTGCAAGGTTTTAAGCTCAATAGACAATACAAACATTTATAACATTAAATCAACAACCAAAGGTTCACAAATAGTTCAAATAACAAATCCTATAAATATTTTAGTTTTTAGCCACTCATAATAGAAAGAAGTTCAATCATATCCATATTCTCTAAAATACAAAACATAATAAAAAAAAATAAAGGTTAAACAAATCTAGAAAAATAATGGAGTTTGATAAAACTCTTAATTCTTGAAGCTTAAAGCTTGAATCTCCTACTTGATGCTTGTGTTTTGGCTTGGATAGGAAGACTTGTGTGTGTTTTTTTTTTTTTTGTGCAGCGCTCTTTTCTTCTCTTGCCTAGTTTTTTTTTTTTTTTGGTTTCTTCTCATGTCTCTACCCGATAGGTTAATTTCTTATGGCTTGCATTTTTAATTCTCCACTATATTTTTGCATTTTGGCTTTTTGGCTTGCATTTTCAATTTTTCCCAAATGCTTCCTCTCCTAGAAAAGTTTTGCTTAGTCTTTGTTCTTGGTCAAAGCTTTTTGTGATTGGTTGGTCAAATGGTAGAGAGGGGTTGACTTAGTGAAAGTATCAAAGGAGAGGACTTCGTCTTGTATTTTTGTCTTTTAGTGAGTACTGGTTGACTCCACTAGAGAGAAGACTCTTGCCAACAGCATTTCTCCTTCATTCCTTGCTTAGCCTTTGTAGCTCGTGCCTTGGAATGCATTAATGTCCAAGTTTTGCATGGTTAATTGCTTAGTTCTTTACACCACTTCTTGACACCAACGAATTTTGTTTGCATTTTTGCTTTTTTTCTTTCTTTTATTCCAACTTTCTTGAACTTTAATTTATCATACGTAATAAATAAATACACTAATAAGATTTAATTCTAATCCCAAATCAATAACTAAATGCTTAAACATAAAACACTAAATTGATCAATACTTACCCTAAACTAATACCAAACATAAATGAAACAACAATGAAGATCATGTGAAACAAAAACAAACAAAATAAGCTTTAAAACACAAAAATATCAACATATCATGTAAGAAACACATGTCAAATAGTTAGAAAAACCTATACTAATGCACAATTATCAACTAGTAGCTTTAAACAACTAGTTAGTGATATTTCACCTATAAATAAGTATGTTATGATATTATTTATACTCAATTGAGTATAAAGTCTAATAAACTGATTGGGAAACACTAAGTAATTGATTTTGAGTGTTTAAGGGTTTTTTTTTAGTGTTTTGGTTGGTTTTGGTATAAGTTGAAAGGTTTATTGGTGCATTCATTCTCAAGTTTAATATTAAGCCTCTTAAGTACTTTGGGTTGGTCAAGAGTAATATTTTTATGGAGTATACTTTAAAGGTACTGAGATTTTAAGGTTGAAGTTGTAAAGGTTTACTCTAAAGCTCATTGAAAAAGAGTGATTTTAAAGGTTACCTTAGATCTCGTGAAAAAGGGAAATGATTGTAAAGTTGTTATTAATAGTGGAGTTCCCAACAAGGAGTTGGGGAATAGACATAGGTGTAGGATTAGACACCGAACCATTATAAATTAGTTTACACTTCTCTTTCCCTTATCTCTTTTAGTTTTAAGTTTATCTTTTTTCAATCATAGTATATTATTTAATTTATTTTTAAAATTTTTCATTTCAATTTATATTATATGTTATTTATTGAGTTATTGATGGCTTCTGCATTATATAATATTTAAAAGTGAAATTTTTAATAGGCTTTTAAAAAATTTTAAAAATTAAAGTCATGTAATTCATCCTCCTTTTAAGTACTACTTAAAGACTAAGAAATGACCTTCTTGTACTAAAACTCTACCACTATAGTTGTAAGCATACAAGTATACCTAGAAAGGGGATCAAAATTTGGCAACTTTATCTCAAATTCAATTAAAATGGCAGTTGCTTAGCATGTATGTATCCAACCTTTTTTATTCTTTAAAAGATTGATCAAAGGCACTACTTTCTTTAAAAAGCCTATAATATATTAGTAATGATAGTTCGTCAAATCAAGAAAAATCCAAATCCTTATGTCATTATAAGAACCTATCATTCAACAATAGCTTACACATTTTTAAGATTTATTCTCAATAGCCCTTTTTTCACCGAGTGTCTTAAAAATTTGATTTCGAACTAGGCAAATTCACACTTTTCTATCTTCACATAGAGCCTTTTTTTTCTCAAGTATTCAAATACTTTCCTTAAGTGTTCCATATGTTTTGCTAAGTTACTTGTTAGAGGTTAAATTTATAGTGTTTTTGGATATTATTTTATGTAAATTTACCCCTATTTATACATTTAAATAATTAATTTATGTTTAAAAGTATTTAGTTTGTAGGTTAATATGAATAATTGAAGAATTGATCAAATAAGAGGTAAAAGGACTAAGTTCCAGGACCAATAAGATGGTCTGGCCAACCCATCATATTGCTCCTAGAGACCCCCGTACTGTTCCAAAGATTTGGACCAATATGGCGGTCTCTAGCCTGTCGTATTAAGGTGCTGAGCCTGCTGTATTACGTCAGCAGTCACAGTTTTTTAGCAGCTCTTCAACAATTGCAGTTTTCTTCTTCCGAAAATTTGATTACTGTCGGTCATATACAAAATTATCTTAAATAAATATATTTTTAATGCACCAAATTATAATTTATTCGAGACCAACTTTTTAGCAAGTGCACCAATCATAACAAGTAATATAATGGAGTATATTTAAGACTACGAGTATCGATCCCATGAGGATGTATGTATGTGATTGTAAGTGCTAGGTAAATTGGAGTACAATTATTTAGAGAATTACGATTTGTAAATTAGGAAATTAAAATAAATTTTAAAACTAACCTAGCAACCTAAAAAATTTCTAATCAATTATAAAAAAAAAGTCTTCTGTTGGTTTTTCCTAAATTATCCAATTAAAGCTATGGTGGTTGATAATTTAATTGGTGGATTAGTGATGTCTAATCTAGAGTATCTTCACTAAATCAAGACAACAATATGGTTAAGACATTAGTTTATCTCTATTAGTCCTATCTTGAAGTTTGGTTATGCTTCAGACTTAGGTAATAATCTTAAAGTTCAAGAAGTCTAGTCCTAAAATTTCCTATTTTAGAACTAACGCCCTTATGATTAACCAAGTCTTTAGTTATTTTACTTATTTAAACCACATTGTTTATTGATTTTTCTAATAACCTAGGTAGAGATTATCGAATCCTATATTATCTAATAACAATATCCTAAGTGATCAGTTTAGGACAAGCATTAAGCATTCAATAAACAAATATTAATTCATTAATCATGCATTAACTATTAATTAACACAATTAAGCATCAATTAAACACATTTAACAACCCAACTACACTAAAAATTAACATTAAGCACAAAAATTAATCAAAGATTACAAAAATAATTAATTTAAACAATATAATCTTTGATTAATTCATAAATAAAACCACAATACATAAGATTAAAGGTTAGAAATAACCAAAGATGGATCTGATATGATTAACTCTGATCTATGTGCTTATAGCTTCTGGAACTCAAAAATAGCCTGTAAATGTGAATTACAAAAGATTGAAACCAAAAACAACCTAAAACTAAACACTAACTTAGATATGAAAACAAGAAAGAAAAATGTTTATAGCCCTAAAACTATCTGCCTAGAGACGTCCCTGGCTTTATAGGAGAGTAGGTGCTACAAGTTGGAGAAGAGGACGGCCGTAATTATTAAAGATCTATTGGCAAAATGCAACTTCTCTCGTATTGGTCCAAATCTTTGAAGCAATATGAGGGTCTTTAGGAGCAATATGGTGGGTTGGCCAGACCCTCATATTAGTCTTGGAACTTAGTCCTTTTGCCTCTTATTTGCTCAATTCTTCAATTATTCACATTAACCTACAAACTAAATATTTCTAAACATAAATTAAATATTTAAGCACATAAATAAGGATAAATTTACATAAAATAATATCCAAAAACACTATGAATTTAAACCTTAAAAACCCCCTGTACTTAAGTGTTTGATTTTTCTTAAGCAAACAAATCTATCATTATTTTCAAAATAGGAAATAATTATAGGAAACAAATCAAAATTTTCAAGCACAATCATTGAAAGTTTTTCCTAAATCATTTATTTATAAAACAAATCATGAAGATGTTATAGTAATTAATTATGTCTATTAATAAATAAGTTAAGATAACTTATATTCTTCAAATTGCAACCTAATTCATATAAATCATTTCTTTACATAAAAGGAATATTTACAAAGTAAAATGCAGCATCATTTAAACAAATTCACATCTTTTATTTATTATTAACATAAACATTAATAACCTAAAAAGCACAAAAGTGAGTTTTAAAAGTTTGTTTAAGAATTCATTTAATTTTATAACACGAATGTGAACAGTTTTTCGTGAACAACCCTCAATTACTCAACTAATTCACATCTCATGATTTTAACTCAAACAAGATGATGAAGATATTTAAACGATGTAACAAATTACTTAAGAATATACATTTTATATAAAGAAAAATATCATAATCATTAGGTATTCATTTTTCAAAATAATGAAGAAATCAAATTCAATTGTTAATAAACATAATTAATTAATAATATAACATCTTAAATTATAAATATAATCAAACTTAAAAGGAAAAATTTTCAATGAACTGCGAAAATTTTGAAAAATTTCCACAAATTATATACTATAAATAAAATAATATCCAAATGATATGTATTAAGATAAGAAATACTTAAGTGTGATCAAATGACATTACTGCTCTAGACCATAATATCATCCAAATAAATCAAAATGAAATAATCTAAAAACTCATACAAGAAATCATTTATCAAGTTGTAAAATACAGTAAAGGCATTGTTATACCAAATGACATGACAAAAGAAATCATAAGACCCATACTAAGTTAAGCAAATGGTCTCTTATTCATCTTCTTCCACAATTTGTACTTGGCAATAACCACTCCAAAGATCTATCTTTGTGAACACTACAGCCCTTTATAATCTATCTATCAAGTCTAAGAAAAAGGTAGAGGACATTTGATTTTGATAATTATCTTGTTCAATGCATGATAGTCTACACGCATTTGCAATGCTCCATCTTACATATTTTGAAAAATCAATGGGGTATCGTATGGGAGTTGGAAGATTGAACGAATCTAATATCCTGAAATTAACTAAAATTTTTTTAAGTTCTAATAATTTTGACGATGATATTCTGCAAGGGGTATAGGTAAAAGGGATTATGCCTTGTAGTAATTTGATTCTATGATTAATCTCACAACAAGGGAGAAGAACTCTTAGAAAAAATTTTGGCATCACATCACCAGATTCCTAAACACTTTTACAATAACATTCGGAACATTTACCATATGGTTTTTGGCAATCTCCCACGTTATCATAAGGCAATTTTCTATGCCGTTCTTAAGCCTTTCTTAATGCTCGTAATTGAAACATGTGCGACCATTCTTATCTTATTTGTTGTTCCTTCACCAAATCCACAATAATTTACATAATAAGAACTTTATTCATTTATGATCATCATACCTCTTAGATATGGATATAATGTCACTTTTGTCACTTTCATGAAATTGATGCTTAAAATCAAGTTGAAGTTATTGAAAGGCATAGCCATCATATTGAGCTTTCACTATAAAGTTATAAACAACCCTTGTTATTACTTATGCCTTTATTGTGTAAGTTTTCATCTTTGTTAGAACCTTGCTTTTAACCCTAATTTTCGTATCACTCATTCTCCCATAAAATAATAACTGGCACTAGCATCCAATATAGCTATGAGCTCCTTCTTGTTGACCTATGTGCACATATACATTAACTTTTGAAAGGGTCTAGTTTTGATTCTCACTACATTAAACATTGCAATTATATTTAATCCAACTTCTAAAGGATTATGTTCACCTTCTCCTTCTGTTATCAAAATATTTGTTTCTCCTTTCATGGAAAATTTTGTAAAAATAAGAGCTATTGTGGAAAAATGTTTTTCTTTAAATCTTTTATACCTTGCTTACACTTGTCGAATTACTTAGACTTCCCCTCATGATCTACACCTTTTAATGTTCTTTCTTCTTTTACCCTTCACACTTCTCTTGCTGATTGCTAGCTTTTGACTTTTGAGAAGAGGGAGATGATTCCTATATCTCTTTGATACCAAAAAATCAATCGCATCATTAGTAGCTGCAATTGCACCTATAACATCATTCACATTTTATCGACAAAACTTCATTTATGTCCGTGCTTATAACTCACACATGAAGTTGAAGAGTTTTTCGTTATCTGACATATTCTCAATATCCATCATTAAGGAACTAAAGTGTTTAACATATTCTTTTATTGAACCATCTTACATTGAATGCTTCAAGGCATCCCAAGAAAATCAAGAAGTATTATTAGGAAGGAATTAATCTTTTAATTTGTCCTTCATATTATACTATATATCAATAGGATTACAGCCAACACTTATTTCAAAGGAGGTGATAGAGGTCAAATTGATATGATTTTCAGGGTTGATTTTGTGAATTATGACCCCTAATTCAGTGTTTAATTATTTAATTGATGGCCTATAATGTTTGATTTACAGAATGGAGTTTAATGATGAAGATTGGAGAAAAAACATCAAATAACACCTCTTTTTGTTGACCATTAATAGCCCCCTAGAGAGGGTGCAGTTGCTGAAGAACAGGAGGCCGTTTAGCTCTCCAGAAGTCAGGCTATAATAGCACTATGAGAGGGTGCTATTGTAGGGTAGTAGGGTGCTGTTGTACTCCAAGTCAACAATTTCAGCTTGGTATCTTATAGATTTCAACCTTGGCGTGATATCCATTAATTCCCTTGTCTTCTGGCATGTGAGGGGAGGCTTCCAGAGTCTACATAGAGCCAAAACAACAAGATAACATGCAGACATTAGCTAGGAATCAAATCATAGTAGTGAGAGAAGCTCTAACTTCCCTCTTCTTCTTCTTTTTTGAACACTTAAGCTTCAAACACTTAGATTTCGAGTTTCTGATTGTATTTTTTAGTTCTGTAAATTGAAGATTGCAACTAAGATCCATATCTAAGTTTCTAAATCATCATTGGGGGTTTTCTAATTCAAATTGTCCATTATATTCTCCTATTTTTTAGATTAAATCAAAGGCTAAGTTCTTATGTGTATATCTTTGCATATGCTTTGATTTTCTTACTAGATCTTGCTGATTCAGAGCTGCTGTGGTGTCCAGATCATCTTAAGGAGTTCAAGGCTTGTCCAGAAGGAATTCTTACACGTCTTGTAACTTCTAATTTATTTATTTCAGCTCATTTTTATAGATCTAGTCATAATATGTTGTTTAATGTGTATATCTTGCATGTTTTGATTCAAATGTGTGGCTAAACGTATCAGATGCTATGGATTGATATTTTGATGTTTTATGAGAGTTTATATGCATGTTATATGTCTGCATTTTGCTTATTGAAGATCTGTAACTACCTGTTTTAAGCTGGCCACTTAAGATTAGGATTGAAGATAGTTTAAGCATGAGAAATCATCTTAAATTGTTTAAAAAATCAATAAGCAACATAAATAAATCCTTGCATGACCAAACCTGGATTTTTTTTATGAAAGTTGGAGTTCTGGACTTAATTTTCTAGAACTCACCTTCTTGTAATTTATGTCCATTTACTTGATTTTAAAGTATAACCAAGCTTTAAATAAGATTAAATGGAGAAAAAGCAAAGTCTTAACCATAGCTTTGTTTTGACTTCGTAAAGGGCTTTAATCAAACATTAAATCTGTTTTTAAACTCGAATAAATCATCAGTCATCTAATCCATAGCTCATTTAAACATTTGGTAATTTTTAGAATTTTTCAAAAGCAATTAAAATTGTTTTTAAAGTGTTTAAGCTAAAATAGCCAATTTTAAGCCTTTTTCCAATTTTCAATCAATTTCTTTAGAATTTCCTAAATAATTGTAATCCAATCAACCTGGTAATTAAGTAACTATTTCCCAGTGGGATTGACACTCAGAGTTTTAAATTTTACTCCACTTTATTACTTTTGCGATAGGTTCACTTGCCTTAAAAGTCCGTTGGCTTCAAAGTAAAATCATTTCAAATCGTCCGTCATTTTTAAAGTCACCTAAATAATGCAATAGTGGTCATAAGTTAATGACTAGGAGAAGATATCCTTACTTCACTGGAATTCAGTCATCCAAAGATCATTTACTAATGTCATATCTAATCCTTGTAAAACATCTGTCACTCTACTTCTTTGGCCAAAATAAGTTGTTACCTTGATGCCTTATAGTTATTACATCTAAGTCGGTGACATGATTAAAATTATTTGCAAAACCCATTGCTTTTAGATATATTATTAGTTTCCTTATCTAGCAAAGAACAATTGAAATCACTAAGTATAATCCATAGATAGTCTTCTTCTTCACTAATTTATTACATTTGGCTCCATAATGAAGTTCTTAGAAAGGTTAGATTTGCACCATGATACACATATTAACTAGTTTAGGCTTTAGTTTAGCCTATAAATGAATAATATGGTCCATGGATCTACTCTTAGTGATTGTTATTATCTTAGGTTAATAAGTAGCTATACTTCTACAACTGTAATGATATTGATGATTAGAGATAGCATTCTAATTCTTATGAAAAAGCTAAAGAACAATTATATATTCAACCTACAATTTGGTTTCTAAAAGGCCAATCAAAAAAGACTTTTTTCCCTTAACATAATAAAATACAACCTACTATTTTTAAGGCTATTAAAGTCCCTAACATTCCAAACTAATACTGACAATAGGTGAAGACGGGGATGTCAACGTTAATTTGTCCTTCACTTTCCTTCTAAACATCCTTTTTGACGACATTTTGAATTCATCTTCTTGAGTTTTAAAGCTTTTCTAACTAATTTTATTGTTTAGTGAAGAAATTCCCTCTACTAGTTAAAAATCATCCTAACGCCCATCATCTTTTATTGAATTTTCCTTATGTGCCTCATCCTTTATAGTGGGAATAAACTCATTCTCCTTACTTTGGTTGTTAATCTTGGCTATGACAATATCCTCCTCTTATGCATTGTATGCAAACCCAAGAGTTCATCGTATTCTCCCTTGCTAAATTTCTCACATATGGCTATCCATTTCATTTGTTATTCTTCTATTAATAAGAGACCATTATTGAGTCCTCCACCAGGTTTTCCTTCTTATTTAGTCTCATAATTAGTGTAATAAAGTTTGGTTCAAAGTTTTTCTAACATGTATTCTAATATAATCAAGTCCTATTATTGAAGTTATAATCTAATCCATTTAGAGAGGTTTCCCTTATATCTTCCTAAACAACTAAGTCCAACAGTTAAGTAATATTCAATTAAGACATTATGGATTTTGATCAAAAGGGAAATGTGCTTGATCTTTAACCCTTATGGTTTAAATCCAAGTTTCCATCTCTATAAAAAATAGTGATATATTGAATATATGCAAAAGTAAAGCTTTTATTATCCTTTTCATATTGATTTTTAGGAGTTTGAATAAGTAAATTTCTTATTCATTAGGAAGCACTTCCTTCAAGCCCTATTTCTTCCATTGTTCTATAACCTATGTTTTCATAACTAGAAATACAGTTCTCCTATCTACAAAGAATAAAAAACATATAAGGTGACCAGCTTACAACACCTTGACTTAGAACTTTTAATCAAGGAACAAATTTGTTATAATCATATACCTTTGAGGGAGGAATGCATGATACTTTATCGTTTACAATTGCTTATTTCTTTTTTTGAGGATCGAAGAATCAAATGATGTTTTTGTTCCAATTTTTCCCTTTTCCTCTCCCGCTGAACCAAACCTTTTCTTACCATAATGGATTTGAAAAAAAAAACAAAGGATTTTTATCATAGTTGCAAGGCTTCCAAACCTTAACTACGTAAGTACCAAAGGTTGCTTTCACTTACTTTCATAAGGGGGTGGTTTAATGAAAGATATCAATGCTGTCTTAGATTAAAGGGTAATAAGTAAGAATCTCTAACCGCCTGACATCAAGTATGTTTTAATTTAAAGATACCTTCTTGCTCTCCCTTACATGACTATATAGCAACCTGATAGGGAGGCGAGGCTTTGGTCTTCTTATTGGCTAGGGATGGAATGAAGGTCTTTGGAAGGCTTATGCTTGCTTAGAAAGAGGAAGGAGTTATAAAAGGAAAGAGGGAAAACAAAAGAGTAGGATTTTTAAAAATTAGTTCCTTAAAAGGAAATATATGGGAATAGAAAAAGAGATGATAGAGCCTTAGTAAACTCCTACTAGATATCTTTTGTTTTTCCTATATCTCATACATTATTTGGTAACTTTAAAATTTCTAACCATTCACCTATCTATTTCAAAATTTTGTCTTTAAGCAAAAACAAGCCTTCTCGCTTTAGATTATCAAATTTCCTAGCTAAAAAACAAAATTTCCTACAAGTGGTCAAACAAGCTTGGTTTATTCCTATTTATGAGACCCCTATATACGAGGTTGTGGTAAAACTCAAAGCTGTTAAAAAGGCATTTAAAATTTTCAAAAGAAATGAATTAAAGGACCAAAATTTTATGGTGGAGTTAAATAGAGCAAATCTCAACAATATCCCCTCCCTTCTAAGTCATAACTTAAATGAAAAAACCCTCCTTAAGAAGGGAAGATAGGCTATTCAAAATTTTCTTAAATCTCTAAAATATTAGGAAAGTATTTGCAAACAAGCTTCTAGAATAATTGGTTGAAAGGGTGTGATTGGAACACTAACTTTTCCCATAACTTTATCATTTCTAATAGAAATAGAAAAGGAGATGTCTGATCAATTCCTTAGTTTCTTTTAGATTACCTTGGGGAGGAGGAAAGAGTCTCCTCCAAATTTCCTCTATCTTAGGCATTATTATAATATAAATATTATAGAAAGTTTTATATCCTCTTTAACTCATCCTGTTATCCTTAAGAGGTTAAATTCTTTTAACCTCATAAAGCTCCAGATCTAAATGATTTCAATGCTTATTCATTCAAACATACCTGGCATATTGTAGCGAGTGATATTGTTAAAGTGATACAAACTTTTTTAGTTATTGGAAGATGGTAAAAGATATAAATGCTATTGATGATTCCATTCAATAGGGTTTTGAGTTTAAAGTCCTACAAACATTAGACTTTCCTCTTCTTTATATAGGTTAGATCAAAGAGTGTATCACTTCCCCTTCCTTTTTTATTCTCATTAATGGTACTCGTAAAAAAATTTTAAAGGCTAATTAGGGTTGAGATAAAGGGATCCTTTATATCTATATTTTTTCATCCTTTTTATAGAAACTCCTCCTAAATTTCTAGCTCATGTCACTTTTAGGAGTGAATAGTTTAAGTAAAGTACCATTGGAGATGTGTTAACTAAAAATGTCTCACCTCCTTTTGGTTGATGACCTCTTTTTGTTTTGTCATGTTGATAGTCAATCTATAAAGATCTTATTTAAAGGGCTTAAACTGTTCTTAAATCTTTCTAGCCTTGAGATAAAACTCTCTAAGAGTCATTTTTTTATCAAAGGATTTAGCTAGTCTAGAAATTGAGATCACCATATTAACTGGTATAAACCTTGATCAACTTCCTATTAAATATCTAGGTCTTCTAGTTCTTTCTGGTAGACTTTATAAGAGAGATTGTCAACCTCTCTTGAAAAAATGCAAGCTATGGTATAGATGTGGACTAATAGGTTTTTATCCTATATTGGTAGACTTCAGTTTGTTAACTTTATCTTATCTACTTTTTAAGTCCATTGGTCTAATAGTTTTTCACTTCCTACTTTTGTCATTAAAAATATTAAAGTTAGGCTACGAAAAGTTTTTAGTTTAGTCTCTAGTGCTAATCATTGCTCTAAAGGTAAATGGGATGACCTTAAAAGATTAGAAAAGAGGGAAGGCTAGGCATCAAACACTTTAAAACCTGGAATAAAGCTCTTTTAGGGAAAAGAGTTTGGAACTTATTTAATGATATTGAGGCATTATGGGTGAAACTTGTTCACATTGTTACTTTAAAAGGGAAAAATATTAGGAATGTAAAAGTAAAAAATAGTTGTAGTTAGAGTTAGAGGGAGATTGTAAAAGTGAGGGACACTATTAAAAACAAATTCAAATTAAGATCGGGAATGGGCTATATACCTCTTATGGTAGAATTCTTGGCATCCTCGAGGCAATTCTTAAGGATTTGATAGCTCCTCACCTGATAAATCGTTCAGACCTCCCTATGCGAACCAAAGTCTTTGCTATCATTAAAGACAACAATTGGAGTTGGAGTGCAACTATAAATGATTTCATTTGAATTCTTTCTACTACCTCCCTGCCCTATTTACCTAATTGCACCAAAGAAAATAAGCTGTAATGGATAGCCAGCTCTTCTAAAACATACACAAATGCTTTAGCTTACAAATGGCTAAGACCCCCTCCCTTTAATGCCCTAAACAAAGCTTGCTTGTTACAATAAGGCTAGCCCTAGATATAATTTCATTTCATGGCTAGCCTTTTTAAATAAGCTCCAAACAAGAGACAAATTTTCCTTCCTCAACACCCCAAATTCTTGTTCTCTATTACTAACTAATTGTGAAAATCTTAATCACCTCTTTTTTGAATTTAACTACTTAAATGTAGTTTAGAAAGTTATCCTAAACCACATTTTAGTAAACTAAACAAGCCTTTCCCCCTTTTAAGCTATCTTAGCCTACTATTAAAACCTTTCCATCCATAAAAATTCAAATCTTAAACATCTTGAGGTCATTATATCAAATTGTTCCTATAATCATTAGAAAGAAAGGAATATTTAAACCATAAAAGATTTATTTATGGATTTCATCAGCATCATCACCAAAGTGGTCTCTTAGATTATGGAAATTCTAAACTTAAACACAAATGAGATATAAATTTCTTATTAATTTTATATAGGTTTTACTAACCTCTATTTTGCAGGCTTTATCGAATTAGAATAGGGAATAAAGATGAAGAAGGGGAAGGTGAAAGGGGAGTAAATTAGAGTGTCTAAGTAGAGGAAAAGTGATTAAAAAATACAGCAAATGAACTAGGAGAAGATCAAACGTACTGTTAGAGCCAAATTGATTGAGATTTAATGGTTAATTTGTTAAATTGTGACCCCTAATTCAGTGCTTAATTGTTAAATTTATGTAATATTATGTTTAATTTGTAGGATGGAGCTTAACGATGGTGATTGGAGCAAATATTAGAAGAAAGTGCCTCATTTTAGCCCATCAATCGCACCCTTCTGATAGCGGTCAAATTGATATGATTTTTATAGTTAATTTG
>JAOXYD010258251.1:0-15937 GCA_028565735.1 Pinacopodium congolense
CTCGTCTTTTCAGGCATTGCCCTTCTCACACCAGGATGGTTTCCGTAAGAGTATTGTCAATGGATGTGAAGACTTGACATCCTGCTTGCCACCTTTGGTCTTCAACTCGCTCACCCATAGCTCTTCCACAAACTTCACTTCTTGTGGCTTTTCTTCTTTCTTCTTCTCTTCTTCTTCTTCTTTCACCTATAATGAACAAGGAAAAGGAAATGAGATTCGATTAGCAATAACAGGAACTGCATCACTTACTTTAGGAGGTTGCGCACCCTCTTTCTTTTCTCGAACTAGTGCCTCTTCCTCTCTTAGCTTCTCTTACTCTTCATCTATGGCTTCTGTAAGTATGCACACCTCCTCTTCTAGTGCTCCCTCTGGTTGGCTGAGCATGTTGTCAGATACTTGGGCTTCTAAGCTTTAAACCACACCTTCTAGGTGGCTTAATTGATCTCCCAAGGTCTTCAAACTACTCCTCGTTTCCTGTTGGAATTAAAGAGTGCTAGACGCCAATCTCATGGCAATCTCCTCCAATGACATTCAAACATTTTGTGGTGGCGATGGTGGAGGTGGAGGTGGACACTCTGGCTGGAAGTATGATTGATCTCTATAGTAGCTCGATGGAAAATTATATCTATATTGCATATCTTGTAAAATAGGACATGTACAAAAAGGGTAACCTCAAAATTAGTAAACTTCACATATCTTAGCTTGTTGATCATCCATCAGTACTTGTGCGGTTAAGGGTGTGAAATTTGCCACATGATGCTAAAAGCTGGAAGTAGCAAAAGAATCAAATGCATTATCAAGGTGATAAGAATAATAATCAAACTTATAAACATGCCAATAATGATCAATTACAGCTAAAAGATCTTAAAATAAGAAAAAGTTGTGAATCAAAGACAAACAAAAGATAAGATGACTACGAACAATTAAAACAAAAACAAAAACAACACTAGAAATAGCTAAAACACAAGTGCTAGCTCCCCAACAACAATGCCAAAAATTTGGTGAACTCGTTGTAAGCTACCAAATAATAAAATTTACCCAACTAACCTAACTAAGTAGCTAGGGCAAGTCAAGGTCGTTCCGTAAAGAGCTAGGGTGAATTTTTATCTCTAATGTTGCCTAAAAGGAAAAAGAAAATAAAATAAAACCTCTAGAAGTAAAGACATTAAAACTAAAAACTAAGACAAATAAAGGACATAAAAAAATAAACAAGAAACGAGTAACAAATACGACAACTAGGTGAAAGATAAATCCGGGATTCTAGACTTATAATTAATCATTGAAATAAATAATTTTGCAATTGGTCTAAGATGTTAGCCTATATGTTTAATCAAGCTCTCAAACCCTCAGTTCCTCCAAACTTAGATAAGTCTTATACGATAGAAAACTTATCACTAAAGACCCAGCAACCTAGAATAAGCTCTCTAGATTTAACGACGTAGTAGCATAAAGAACTAGGGAACGGCTAGCCTAAGCCATAGATAGATAAGCTCAGACTATGTAGCCGAGAGTATTGGAATCCTAGGCCAATTGGCTAAGTTTACCTACAAACCTAATAAACCTATTGCCATTTATGGAAATCGCCAAGGATAATTACGTGTCACATGGCTCAGCCCTAACAATTGAACTAGACATCATGCCTAGGGTGGCTAATCCTAAGAATTAATCCCTAATTCCTGACATTTTAACAGAATCCCAATTCAATCCTAACCTAAATGACAAAACCCAATTAAATTTAAGTCTATTATCACAATTATTAAGCCTAAAGTCCCATCATTAACTTCCAACCCAAACACACACTAACTAAACATTATGGAATTAACACAAAACCTAAATTAAAAATGTGAAAACCATCCTAAACACAGAACCTAACAACCAAATAATGAAAATATGCTGAATAATAAAAGAAAAAACACTTATATTAATAAAAAAAATAAGAGATTCAAACAATAATATGCAAAAACACAACTAAAACATTAAAAGACGGAAAATACATAACATAAATACAAAAAAACATTAAGAACAATGAAATGTTAGGTCTAGAACACAAAAGAAATGAAGAAAAATTAATAAAGTACAAGAAATAAGAGTAAAACTAAGCTAAAAATGGAAAAGAAAATAAAAAGGACCCCTAAATATATTAAGGAACAATGGCTGCATACAAAAATGAGAAGGGTTTCCACTGTAGAGGAAGGATCTTGGCTTTTAGGTTAAGGGTTTGCATGAAACAAGGTTGTTCTTGTGTTGGTTTTTTTCTTCCTTTTTTTGGGGGTAAAATGGCGTAGTTTAAGGCTTTGGAGGAGCCATTTAAAATGGACCATTTTTCTCCTTGAAATTTGAAAACTTCAACCTCTGATCGCCTTTTCTACTCTTACGCCTCCTACTCACCTTCGATTACTATGGAATTTGTTATGTAGATTCCTAACATGATGATCTTGCACCCTATAAAATTGCAGATCAATCAGAGCTTTGAAAGTACTCCAAATGCATCCCAAAGTTCACCTATACTAGATCTGGAGTTCAACCAAGATTATCTTGTTCTTTTCTTTGTAAACTCTTCATGTCTTGCCATATATACTTGAAATTTGGTGTTGAACCTCATAGCATGATGTTCTAGGTCTTAAAATTGGTTCCACACCAATTCTAGTTCCAAATGTGCTCCAATGCTGCTTAAAACATCACCTTTTCAACTTGTATTTGTGACCTAAGGTCAAATCTGCATGTAAATGCAAAAGGAACATAAATTAAGTATTTAAATAAAAAAATAAGGATGAAATGGCATTGTAACACATATAGAAATACTATAAAATACATCTCTATCAATGATTCCAATCGACTTAGTGACAACCCTTTAAGCACAAATTTCGGCTTTCACCATCTTTAATAAAGGCCATACAACTTTAATGTGAGATATATGAGCAAGATAGCCATGTCACCACTGATTGCTTCATGATGATGATTAATCGAGTGGAGCAAGTGAGCTACATTTAAGAATAGAAAAGAGGTAATAATCCTTACTCCAATAATTATAATACAAGTTGAAAAAACCACAAATTTTTTTCTTGGAATACTATCAATGTAGGGAATAATATGAGAGCTGAAGTCCTATCAAGTTTCCAATAAGATAGACAAGGATCCTCGAAAAGCAAGATGGATAAGCTAATCGATGTTTTAGGTTCAAAGTTTACAAGCTAAGAGGAAGGCTAAAGGAGGCAAGAGGGCAACCAAAAAATGATAGAAACAAATATTGATCAAATTGTGAAGAATCATGTATAGTGCATCCACAATTTTGATGCTTAAGTGGGATAACTTGCAAATGCTCTTTCATCTAGAAATGTGGAGAGTCTTTCAAGTAATACGGAGGCTAACCTAAGTGAACAATTGAAGGCTATCACACTTAGGAGTGACAAGAGATTGAAGGAGCCAAGTTAGGAAGGTGAGAATACAAAAAGAAAGGGCTAAGAGAAAGAAAAAGGTTAGGAGAAGGAAGATGAGAGGGAAGAAGATAAGGAAGAGGAGAAGCCTTTTGCCTCTCCACCACCATACAAACCAAAGATCCCATACCCATAAAGACTCAAGTACCATTAAGTGGATGCATAATTATCCAAAGTTTTTAGAGAAGTTAAAGAAGCTTTAAATCAACTTATCTTTGGTTAAAGCATTAGAGAGCATGCCTAGGTACGCCAAATTCTTAAATGATATTTTCACTAATAAATGTACTTGAGAAGACAATAAAATGGTGTCTTTGACATAGAGCTGCAGATCAATCATCTCTAGCCACATGCCTTTCGAGTTATAAGATCTAAGGAGTTTCACTATACCCTGTGTCATTGGTAACTTGGAGTTTTCTAAGTGTTTATATGATTTATAAGTAAGTATTAACTTGATGCCTTTGTCCATTTTCAATAAATTAAGGTTAAGAGATGTGAAGACAACTTCCATGCTCATATAATTGGCAGATCTATCCATTAAAAGGCCATATGGAATGGTGGAGGATGTATTGGTAAAAGTGGATAAATTTATTATTTCGGTTGATTTTGTTATATTGGACTTTAAAGAGGATAGGAATTGCCCCTTGATTCTAGGAAGATTATTTATGAATACCAGTACGGAACTAGTGAATGTGCATGAGGGGAAATTAGTGTTGAGAATTAGGGATGAGAAGGTAGAGTTTAATATGAGTAACTCTTTGAAGATATCGGTAGAGCGTAATGCTTGCATAAAAATTGACATTTTTAATGAATGTATGAAGGAAGTAGGAGAGCAAGTTGAAGAAGTTTTTGAAATGTAAGGAGATGGGACTGTGAAATAGGAGGAGTTGTGTAGGGAGATTGGGAAAGAAATATTGGAGAGAATCAAAGCTTCTACATCACCTTCCCTAGTCAAGCCACCGATTATAGAATTGAAGCCCTTACTTTCCCACCTTAGATACACTTTCCTAGGTAAGGATCACATCCCATCTATCATTATATCTAATAAATTTGACTTGGAGCAAGAGGAGAGAGTGGTAAAGACCATTAAGAAAAGAATAAGGGCAATGGGTTGGTAAATTTTAGATATTATAGGGATTAACCCTAATGTAGTGATACATAGGATCAATTTTTAAGAGGGGTGCAAGAAAGTGAGGGAAAGACAAAGATGGATGAATCCAAATATGAAAGAGGTTATGAAGAAAGAAATTGTGAAGCTCTCGGATATAGGCATAATTTATCCAATTTGAGA
This sequence comes from Pinacopodium congolense, assembly GCA_028565735.1. Taxonomy (NCBI): domain Eukaryota; kingdom Viridiplantae; phylum Streptophyta; class Magnoliopsida; order Malpighiales; family Erythroxylaceae; genus Pinacopodium; species Pinacopodium congolense. The sequence continues at coordinate 4,723 of JAOXYD010258251.1, forward strand.
TAGTGAGTGGGTGAGATAGGTTCAACATGTGCCTAAGATGGGAGGCATGATGGTGATAGAGAATGAGAAAGGTGAAAATATTTCTACTAGGAATATCATTGGTTAGAGAGTAAGCATAGACTATAGGAAGCTTAATTTGGCCACTGAGAAAGATCATTTCTCCTTTCCTTTTGTGAACTAAATGATTGATAGAGTAGTGGTGCATGTATTTTATTACATTTTTAATGGGTATTTAACTATAATCAAGTCTTCATCTATCTGGACAACCCAGAGAAGACTAACTTTACTTACCCTTATGAGACTTTTACATATCAAAGAATGACTTTTGGTCTTTCCAATGCAGTTGCTACCTTTTAATGATGCATAATGGCTATCTTTATAGATATGAACAAAGACAATATGGAGGTACTTATGGATGACTTTTCTATTTTTGGAGATTTTTTGACCATTACTTGTTTAATTTGGATAGAGTTCTCCAAAGATGGGAAGAGTCCCATTTGGTTTTGAATAGGGAGAAGTGCCATTTCACGATCCATGAAGGAGTTGTCTTGAGTCATAAGATCTCACATAAGGGGATAAAAGTGGATTAAGTTAAGACTGAGGTCACTGAAAAACTCTTACATCCCACTAACATCAAGGGCATCTGAGCATTCCTTGGCCATTTGAGGTTCTATCGATGGTTTATTAATGATTTTTCCCTCATCGCCAAACATTGGACTAATTATTTGTTTAAAGACGTGCCTTTTGAGTTTGATGCTAATTGTCTACGTGCATTTGACAGGTTGAAGAAGTCACTTAGTTCCGTAACAATCTTGACATCATCAGATTGGTTATTGCCCTTTGGGATCATGTGTAATGCAAGTGATCACCCTATCAGATGTGTGCTTGGATAAATGAGGGAGAAGAAGCTACACCCTATTTATTAGGCAAGCAAGACCTTGACAAGGGATTAATTGAACTACACCATAATTGAGAAGGAATTTCTTGTAGTAATATTTGCTTGTGACAAATTTCTTTTATATCTTTTAGTCTCAAAGGTTATTGTTTTTAGAGATCATCCAAGATTGCATTAGATTTTTACCAAAAGGATGCTAAGCCAAGGCTAATCCGATGGGTGCTTTTGCTATAAAAGTTCAATATTGAAATTAGATATAAGAAAGAAGTGAAAAATGTAGTGGTGGATCATTTTCCAAGGCTTGAAGGAGGGGATAGCCAAGAGGAAGAAGAGATTAATGAGCACTTCCTAAATGAAGCCTTAATAATGGTGACCAATCCTTTCATTCCATAGTTTGTTGACATTGCGAACTATCTTTTAGGCGGTATCCTTTCCTGTACTTTTTCATATCAACAAAGTAAGCCTTTCTTGTTTCAATGTACTCATTATATATGGGATGAACCCGTGCTATTCAAGATATGTGCTAATGATTTGATTTATAGGTGTGTCCTCGAAGAGGAAATGCTTGAAGTGCTAACCTAATATCATAGTCCACTTTATATAGGAAACTATGGATCAAACAAGATGGGGGCTTGAGTATTAAAATATGGATTCTATTGGCTGAGTTTGTTCAAGGATTCTCAGAGGTTTGATTTGCATTGTGATAGGTGTCAAAGAGTGATGAATATTTCAAGAAGAGATGAAATGTCACTCTTTAACATCATGGAACTTGAAGTGTACGATGTTTTGGGTCTAGATTTTATGGGATCTTTTCCATCATCCTTAGGTAACTCTTATAACTTAGTGGGTGTCGATTATGTTTCTAGGTGAGTTGAGGCAATAACTACTTCAAAGAATGATGGTAAGGTGGTCCAAAAATTTATCAAGAAGATATTTAATCCATTTGGAGTACTTAGGGCCATCATAAGCGATGTAAGAACTAACTTTTACAATAAAACTTTTAATACACTATTAAAGAGATACGAAGTTAATCATATAGCCATCATATTTACCATCCTTAAAAAAGTGGTCAAGTAAAGGTAGTTAATAGAGAATTTGAAGAGAATTTAAAAAAGAAGATGGTAGGTAGTTTAAGAAAAGATTGGGATATAAAGTTAAATGACACATTCTGGTGTACCAGTCAACTTTTAAAACCCCTATAGGTAAAACTCCATTTAGACTAATGCATGGCAAGGCTTTCCATCTACTTTATAGTTGGAACATAGGAAATATTGGGAAATTAAGAAGTTGAATTTTGATTGGAAGTTGGCTAGTGAGAAGAGATTGTTACAACTTGATGAATTAGAGGAGTTTAGGCTTAATGTTTATGAGAATTCCAAGTTGTATAAGGAGAGAGTGAAGGAGTGGCATGATGCACACATCAAGAGGAAGGAGTTTAAAGTTAGAGATTTAGTGTTGCTATTCAATTCAAGACTTAGATTGTTTCTGGGAAAGCAAAAATCAAAGCGAAGTGGTCTATTTAAAATTATTCAAGTTCTCAACTATGGAGCTCTTGAATTGGAGAATGAAAAGAAAGAAACATTCAAAGTCAACAGACATAGGTGAAAGCAGTACTTTGGAGGCATAATTCCTCAAGAAAGGGAAGTGATTGCTTTCCTTTCCATTGCTAATTCATTATGAGATGTTTATGATCAAGCTAGTGACATTAAACTTAACACGTTTTATGCTAATAACTATTCTTATTTTAGTCCTTTTTTTTTCTTAATTCTTAGATAGGCATGCTTGGTGAATTGATTGATGATTTTTTTTCTCTTTTCTCTTGATTTTCTCGATGATTAGGTGACTAATTGAATGTGTGATGGGTGTTTGAAGGCTAGGCATTGAACTATTGCTTAAAGGAGGACAAAAGCAGTAGAATGAAGAAGGTACTGGACAGAACATGGCTAAAATTGTGGCCTAAAGGAGACAAGACCATAGGCAGCCAAGGAGGGTTAAAACCGTCCTCCCTCATCCCCTCTTTATATTTTTTTAGCCTCTCTCTCTAGAATACACGCCCTTCGCCTCCAAACTCTTAATACCCACCCATTCTTACACCAAAATATTGTGTTTCCACATATATTTTCATCATTCTCCCATATTTGTCATCAATCTTTCAGTTTCTTCCCTTAAATTTCAACTTTTCTTCCTCTTTTCACATCACTCTTTTGTGCTTTGCTTTATCTCTCTTGCTATTTTTGGAGGATTTTCTTTAAAATGGAACCAAGGAAGGAGAAAGCAACTAAACTTAGGGAACAAATGAAACTACATGTTCTTGCAAGGGGACTCCCTAACGTTGTGGAATGATTTCGATCTCCATTTCCCATTTTCTACGATGGAGGAGGTAAGAGGCTTCATGAACTTAAAGAAAGAACTGTAATGCCTCCTATATTTTTTAAGTTTGAATTGCTAGAGCTTCTAGAATTGAAAGAAAAGATTGAACTTTTAGTTGCACAAATTGGTTGGGATTAATTTATACATTGTGGTTTGGCTACTTATTCTCAATCGGTGTTGGAAATTTTCTCTACCCTTCACTTTGATGCTGAAATTCTAGACTTGTTTTGGTTTAAATTAAATGATCAAGTATGCAAATTAGACTATAGAGTCATGCATCAACTATTTAATTTTTTTAGCACCAATTTACTTGATCATCATGATGATTTTGTTGTGAAAAAGTACTGGAAGCATCTTACAGATGAACGAAAGTTCAACTCTAAGAATGTAACCAATACATTGATTAAAAGTCCTGAACATTTGTTATTTCATAAATTCATGTGTCTTAGTATTTTTAACAAAACAAAAAGTAACAAATTTTAGGCAAAAGAATTGTTTTCTTTTTATGCATGGATCATAAACATAAAGTGAACACATCCTAAAGCATGTTTCGATCCTTATTAGACATTGTCACAAAACTTGCCAACCATTTTGTCATACAATTTCTAATTATCGCTCTTACTAGGAATTATAATGTCAATCTAGAGGATCTAAGTGTTCAAGAACCAGATTATTTTGATGTTGAAAATTTAAGTAGATCGAGGATCTTGGAGCACCATAAATGGAGCTAAGAGATACTAATCTAGAAATTCTATTATAAGTAGGAAAGGCAAGTCAATAAAATCTCAAGCATCATCCTCCCAAGCCTCATAAAGTGATGACGATGCCACTTCAACTATTCCTCACAAAGAAAAAGGGTGGAAAAAATTTCTCCACGTAATGTAAACCAACATCCAATTGACGGAGGCAATAATAGGAGGTTCTAAAGCCAGATGAATAAAATGGAATCCCAAGTCAAGCAAGTCTTGAAACAATAGTGATATGAAGAATAGAAGCTCAAAAAGTTTTTCCAAACTTAAAACATTGAATTGCCATCACCAACGCCTTCCTCGCCATCTTCCCCACAAGATCCCTCAGCCCTTTATCTCTTTTGTTTTTCGTGTTTTGCATATCCTTTATTATTTAGTTGTTTAGTTTGCTTGTTTACTGTTTGTATGGTGTTTACCTCTCAACATTGAGGAAAATATGTTATCCAAGTGTAGGGATACCTATGGCATTTTGTTTATACACTTTGTTGCTTTGTTTGCTTTGAGTTTAACATTTTGTTTAAAGCATGCATTTGTTAGTTATTTGAATTTTTTTTAATTTTTTACGTAGGATTGATTGCATAGACGTAACGAGATTGAATGAAATTGGATTTTCTAGGAACAAGATTATTTGAGTAAAGACAAAGTATGACCTTAGGAAGTTTACTTATAATGCTTTTTTTTAAATAGAAAATTAATTAGGATATTACATTCCTTTTTTTACTTCCTTTACAATTGTTTAGATGCACTTTCTTTGAAAACTTGATCTTATTGGTAGGTTTCATTAGTAATCATTTACGAAGAAAATTGATTAGAGAGTAGCGATATAGGTTCAAGAAACAAATGAAATAAACAATTCAATCATTACTTCGCTAACTTCTTAGGTGAGAAACAAATTAAAAGAAAAGAAAGGAGTTAAGAGTAGAGCCTAAAGGCTAGTTATGAGTGTGATTTGTCTAAGTAATCAGGCATGTGCCCCTAAATACATACACCTTTATGTAAAAATTCCAAATGACATTTCAACCTTGCCTAAAGAACATTACTTAATTAAGTAACTAGAGGTGTGCTTATAAGATGTGCATAATCATGTAAAAAGACTTGTTTTTAACATATGTAAAAAATGAATGTTTAAATGAAAAACATGAACCTATAGCTCTCTCCCTTCAAAATCAAAATTTTTCATGAATGATTGTTTAGCGATAACCTACCATCCACTCAGTAATTGGATACACTGTATGCTTACTTTGTTTTAGATGTAAGGATAAGAATGCAATGCCCTAACTAATATTCATGTTCAATATAAAGATAACCACGATGTAAATGGAATAAGTGAGTATTTTGAAACTCCTTGAATGATTATCATTCCTAGTTAATCTAATTCTATAAGAGCTCTTACCATTGTTGCATTCAAGCTTTCATTCATTATTGCATTGTGTGTGCACTAGGTGTTTTATGCATCTTGCAATTGATTTTTGATTGAGGACAAGCAAAGGTTTAAGTGTGGGAAAATTTGATAGTTATGCTTTACAATAGGTTTTCTTAAGTGTTTAACTTGTGATTTTGCTTAGAGTTGATATGTTTAGGACTTAGTTATGATTATTTTTGATGTTCTTGTTTATATTTACGTGTTTTAAGTGCTTATTGATGATCTTGGGCATGAATTGGATCTTATTGATATAAATGTTTAAGGTGTTTTAGTTTAGAATGAAGCTAGGGAACAATGGAGGAGAAGGAGAAGAGACGATTAAAGAGAGGAACCTATCACAAGCAATGTCACGATTCTTTGATGCTCTCCAAAAATGAACAAAGTCATGATCGTGAGTTTGAGTCATGATCATGACTTATGTTAAGTTCCATCACACATGCTTTCTTTGTGGTTTTGGACATATTTAAGGTATTTAAACATTAGGAGTTGTAACTTTCACGTTTGAAACTTACCCTAGAAGGCAAGAAATAGGTTGGAAAGGTTTTCAAGAGGAGAAACAAAGATCATTCATCAAGGTTTAAACAAGTTCATCATTTTTCCACATTTTCCAGCTTAAGGGAGCAAGGAGAAGAGTGTAAGTTTAACCTTGTTTCTTTTCATTCTTTTCATTGCTATCCTTTTTTATGGAGAATATGGTTGTTATTATTGAGTTCAATCACATTATGAGTGGCTAAAACTTCTTGTAGGAATTATGTTTTGAACTATTTTGTGAAAGTCTTATTATTGATTTAATAAAATGATGTTTATGATGTTTGTTATGTTTCAACTTTGAAAAAATCTAAAGAGTGAGCTTGGTAAATTTGTGTTGAGTGTATAGCGAGAGTTGGCATTTAGTAGATCTTTAAACATCAATTTTATTAATCAATTAAAGAGAGATCTTAATTAATTAATAGATTGCCTATGAAATTGCTTCACAACTAGTTGGGTTTGTAGGAAAGGTTTTTTAGGTTGAGAGATCACAAGATTAATTTTAATTCTATTCAACTAGGGAAATTTAGTTATACCTTGAGAGAGGGTAACTAAGGCATTATAATATCTAGGGCCAAGCATAATTAAACTAATAAATAAAGAGGGAAAAAAATAGCGATAAGGGTGATTCCTAATTTTTAGACTTGAATGATCAAATTCCTACATTTTGTTCTTTCAATTGTTAAGTTATTCTACTTTATTTAATTTTTAGTTCTTACTATTTTTTGTGTGTTCCTTAATCAAAATAAAACCTGAATTGAGTGGTGACTAATCCTTGTGGCTTGATATCCATCATATTACAATTGTATGACTCATATACTTGCGAGATAGCATAAAGCTAGTAGATTTTTATATTCATTAAAGTGCTCATCAACCTTGAGTTTAATGCATAAACTTTTAAATGCTTTTACATCCTTTATTTATTTAAAGCCATAATTTAATTTAATATATGAGCTTTTAAAGCTTGGTTGAGAAGGTATTTTATCTTTCAATATGAAGGTAAACATTTTGTCATGAATAACTTCTAGTTAATCATTTGAGTCACCTCACATCAATTGGTTACAACACTACTCAATAACTTCAACCTTATGAGTTTTTTATATGGTTAGAAGTCAGCATAGTGGATTTTTGCTCACTTATTGATTTATTTATTATTAGTTTTAGGTTAATTCTGGCTCTTTTTCATTTTTTTAAATGATAAAAGTGTCTTAAAAGAAGTCACAAAAATTACTCAATAAATTGTGTTTCATACATAGAACATCATTATGATCATTAAGTATCTGTTACCAAATTATGAATTGAGTTAAAAACATTTAGTCATTAATATTTCAAATTGTGAAAATAATTGAATTCAAAAGAAAACATGAGCAAGAATAAGCATCAAAATCGAAATTTTTTTCCATAAATTATAGACTATTAAGAGAAAATCAATAAAATGATATGCTATAAGATAACAAAAGCTTAAGTGTGATAAATTTTGAAATCCCTCTCCCACACTTAAATAAAATAGTGACCTTTCTATTTAAAAGAAAAATAAAGCACAAAAGTGAAAGGTATAAGGGATAGGAATACACTCGTTGAAAGATATAACCATAATACTACTTCGATGGGGTGAATTGTAGCCACTAAAAGCAACAAAAAGATTAAACACAAGATAATGAAAATAATAGAAATATGCTCCATTATCATAAATATGTGATCGAGTACATCCAAGAAGTGAAAATACAACTAAAAGGATATAATTAGATCCAAAATAAAACAAAAAGACAACCTAAACTATGAAATACAACGGAAAGATACTGAAAAACAACAAAATGGAAACACACTGAAAAGAAATGACATAAACAAACATCCTAAAATAAAATATAAGAACAATCTAAAAGTAATTAAGAATTGGGAATATCTTGATCTCAGGCTCTCTAATGCTCCTTAATACCATCAAGTCGAATCTTCATATGATCGACACGTTTATGAAACTCAGCACGAAGCTCCAAGATCTCAGAAGTGATGTAAGTATCCATCCTCAGTAGTATAGTCACAAGGTCAGACTGAGGAATATCCACAAGAGGAGGAACCTCAAAAGTAGGTGAAACTAATCACAGTGGATGAACGCTTAAGATAGCTTTAGATAAAGCTTCACCCATGACCTCCTTCAATGCAGCAAGAGGGATATTAGGAATGGATAGATCATTAGACCTCTCACCCTCCTCTAATCTATGCCATTGGCCTCCAACCTGAACATATTTCCACAGCTTAAGTGTGGCAGTATTGATCTAAGTCTAATGTACTCGATCCACGGGTACCTTAAAATTAAGTGGAACTCTTACTGCTTGGAAGATCCAAGTCAAAAGCCAAGGAAAGCAAAGGTTCTTGCTTATCCTCTTCATCTTCATCGCATCACATATGGAACTAATAATATACTTAACTAAAGGTAAATTACTAATGCAACTAAATCCATGCAATGTCTTATACAAAAATAAGCATCTACAAAACGCACCTCATTCATTCCACTTGCCCTAGGAACCACGTTAGCACTCAAAAGTGCTACAATAATGCGCTTATGAACTTCTAAAGTTATAGTGGTAAAAGCTTGAGGAGTTTTTTGAACTAACCCTAAGGTATCTTGGGTAGTAGAAAATGAAAAATTGAGATAAGAAATTACCGAATCTCCATAAAATGAATCCCTTTATCTCACATATACATCTCTCTCATTCGGAAATTCTAAAAATTCTAAAAGAAAAGTATAAGTAAGGTGAATTGAAGTACCTAGAACACAGTTTTGTATCTCTATAGTGTCAGCCTCATCCTTTTCTTCAATGTTAGTAAATAACTTGTGAACCAACATTGGATATTATGGTCCATAAAAGGTCACCACTAGCTCTTAGCCTAAAGATCTAAATGCATTGGAGACATCAAACTCAGCCTTCAGGTCTAGATAAATTGCACACTCCACAATAAAATCATTAGTTCGATAAGCATGAAGCCAATCTGATTTCTCTCGAGTAGTAAATCTATCAACATTGAAAGTAGTTCTCTTGCGAGATAGCTAGCTTATGGACGTCCTTGGTGCCTAGGAAAGTGATTGAAACATGGGCAAAAATGACCTTGATGCTGAAAGTTCTTCAAACCACATCGCCGAAAAATTTCCTTTTTGGCAGTGAAGATTTTATAGTGAACAATTGGTACCAAGGGATAGATAATGATATGTAGAGTGGACTGGTACCAAAATTCTGTTGAAAATCCAAAAATATGACAGAAAGATGGATTAAAAGAGGAGTGGGCAGTGGTTTGTGTTTGTAATGGAGGAAAAATGGAAGATTTATGATGTTTTGAGGATGGAAAAGTTTTTAGAATGAGAAATGGTGAAGGAAAATAGGAAAAAGTTAGAGTTTTGAATGAAAAATAAAAAAAGAAAATGGATTTGTAAAAGGTAAAGTTGATACTACTTTGTTTATTAAAACAGAAAAAGAAGATTTGTTATTTTTTAAAATTTATGTAGATGACATTATTTTGGTGCTACTGATGAGTGGTTATGATGGGAGTTTGCTAAGTATATAGGTAGGAGGTTCGAGATGAGCATGATAGGAGAATTGAACTTCTTTCTTAAACTCCAAATCAAGAAAATAAAGGAGGTATGTTCATCAACTGAGCCAAGTATACAAAGGTGTTACTCAAAAGATTTGGCACATATTAAGCAAAACTATTGGGTAATCTAATAAGTACATACATAAAGTTGAACAAAGATGAAGATTTTAAGGAAGTTGATGTTAAACAATATCAAGATCTAATTGGTAGTTTACTTTATTTAACTGTAAGTAGACCTAATATCATCTTTAGTGTATGTTTGTATGCTATATTTCAAACATGTCCTGGGGAATCTCATCTATTAGCTGTTAAGCGCATTCTTAGATACTTGTATGGAACTTTGTATTTAAGACTTTTGTATCCTAGAAATACTTTTTTGGAATTAGTTGCTTATTTAGATGTTAATTATGCACATAGCATGTTAGATAGAAAAAGTACATCCGGTGCATGTCAATTCCTAGGTAATACATTAGTTTCATAGTTTTGTCAAAAAAAAATTCTATTAAAATTTCTACAATGGAAGCAGAATATATAATTGCCAGAAGTTATTGTGTACAAGTTTTATAGCTTAGATAACAAATTAGATATTATGGATTAGAACTTTCTAAAATACCCATTAGATGTGATAATATTAATGTAACACCCTATTGCCATAGAACATATCCCTGAACATCTAGAGGATATTCAAGAATATACCCTATGAGAATGACATATTAGAGTAATTATAATCATTATTATGGAATCATAGAATAAAAGTAATCTACTGATAGGGGTCAAATTGATCTGATTTTATGGTTAATTTATTGAATTATGACCCCTATTTTAGTGTTTAAATGTTTAATTGATGCCCTATAATATTTGATTTGCAGATTGGAGCTTAATGATCAAGATTGGAGCAAAAACATCAAGAAATACTCTTGTTTTTGCCCATAAACGGTACCCTGAGAGGGTTCCATTATTGAAGAACAGGGGTCCGTTGTGGGTGTCCAGCATTCAAGAGACAACGGTACCCTATGAGTGTGCCATTATCTATATAGAGGGTGCCGTTGTACTCTAGGTCGCAAGGCAGCCCCACATGCTGTAGATTTCAAACATGGCGTAACCTCCATTATGCTCCTTGTCTCCTGGCATGTGAGGGTGGTCTCCCAGAGATGGCATAGAGCCAAGACAACTCCATAATTCAGATGAATGAGTGAGGAATCTGATCATTGTAGAGTGAGAGGCTCTAGCTTCTCTCTTCATCTTTTTCCTTTAAACATTTAGGCTTTAAACACTTATATTTCAAGTTTTTTTTTTGTTTTTGAGTTTTGTAAGTTCGAGAGTGTTGCTAAGACACAGACCTAAGTTTTTAAACCATCATAGGGGGTTTTCTAACTCAGTTCATTCATTCTATTCTCTTCTTTTTCAGATTAAATCAAAGACCATGTTGTTATCAATATATCTTTGTGTATGCTTTTATTTTCTTGCTAGATCTGGTGGATTCAGAGATATTGGAGTGTTCAGATCATCTTAAGGAATTTAAAGCTTGTCTAAAAGGGATTCTAACACGTCTTATAACTTCTATTTCATTTATTTCAGCTCGATTTTGTAGATCTAGTCATATTATGTGCTTTAAAGCTTATATCTTGCATGTTTTAGTTCAAATGTGTGGCTAAACGTATCAGA
>JAOXYD010258259.1:0-15934 GCA_028565735.1 Pinacopodium congolense
TCTTATATGTAAAAACTAAGTTGAAAGGTAGTATCCCTAAGTTGTAAATATAAGTTCATAATTCAATTATCATAATTTCACATCCAATTTGATGAAAATCAATTCAATTTTGAAATAATAGGACATAATTTAGCCATAAATTGATAAATCCCAATTTTAATTTGTAAACTAGAATACCATAACAATTAATACAATCCTCTATTAATAATGCTTTAAAATATACATTAAACATTAAATTTTGCTTCAAAATGATAATTGATTATTAATTACAACAAATTACTTTTAATAAAAAACAAACATTAAAAACCCTATTTTAGTTGGAATGTTAAAAACCTTTGGGAAAAGAAGACTTAGGAGTTGGACTTAGAAGTTTTTGGATTTGATCAGGAGAAGAAGACGAGGGGTAGCGTTGCATGGGGACTTAGTGTCATGTTGGACCACTGGTGGTGTCATACAGGGGAGAAGAAAAAGCATCGACACACAAAGAAGTTGACCTAGCAAAGCGCAATGAAGAGGATTTGATCATTGGCATCACGCAGCTTGAGAGTCGAGACAGAAGATGGTGGTGAGCATAACAAGGGGCAAGAGTTTAACCAGTGCTAAAGAATGCAAGAAAGCACAGAAAATAGGTAAGTGTCAAAGGGGGCTTAGGACTTTGGGACTTTGGGTGTAATGTTTTTTTGTACTTTTTAGTTTAATCCCCCATAAAATAGGTAAGTGTCATATGTAAGTATCAGAGACTTCAGTACCATTAGTACCAATAGGAACGAGCGATACTGACCAATGCTAGTCTTCAAGGCAGTAAGAGGATCTTACCATTTTGTTTCCATGTCAGTAAGGTACCAATTAGAACGGAACGATATTTAAAGCACTACTACATATCAAAAGAAAAATGGAAAAAATTTTATTTATGATATTAAACATAACACAAGATTTTTAAGAAAATAGTTTGCACCAATAAGAAAAAGAATTAGTGATGACCATCTAATAATTGAAGGATTTACGTTAAGTTTTAATTTTAAGTAAAATTTTTAAATAATTTAGATAACACATAAAGAATCAATATTATGTCTAAAAAGTTCATAATATCATTATTTTAATAAAATTTGGAAGTACACTTTAACCTTTACATTTGCACAAAAATTAAAAATAACTTAATATTTGACAATATTTTAAAAAAGATGATAATATTTGTAAAACATTAAAAAAAAGATCTTGAGGTTGACAAAAATCTAAATTTTGTCAGTACTTCATATGTAATCATTAATGTAATAAGTAATTTAAATGGACCTCTAAATCTTATTTTAAGGTTTGATTTAGGGTTAAAAAAGTCAATGTAGACCTTAACATTTGCATTAAATTTTAAGTTAGATCATAATATTGTGAGAATTTACCTCTATAATTATTAAAACTCTAATAACATTTATTAAAATTCTCATTTCCCTTTAATATCCTTTAAAATATCAAATTTATCCAACTTTTTCTTCCTTTTTTCAAATTTAACCTTACCTTTTTTTTAAAATTCCAACATACTCCTCTTTACGCATCTTTTTCCTTTTCTTTCCTAAATTACCTTTAATCTTTTCTAGAATTCCTATAAAGGCTTTAAAATTCCCTTTTCCTATCTTATCCTTTAACTTTATTCATAATTACAAAATTGCTTAACAATCTAATTTCTTAAAATATCCCTAACTTTCCTAATTATTACAAAATTGCCCGTCATCGTTAACCTTCTTAATCTTTCTCTCTCACTCATGTCTCTCTCTCTCTCTCTCCTAAATTCTTCTTTTATTTTTCTTTTCAAAATAATTTCCTACTCTATTTCCATCTTTATTTCTCTCTTTTGCACTTACTAAATCATTTATCATTCATCTCTCTCAAAACGTTTTTCTTTTTCATAATGATTTCAACACCACCTTTTAAAAAAAAAATTGTCCAACTCTTTTTTTCCACATTTATTCCATTGAAGTTCAACAATTAAATGAACTAGTACAAGGTTTCAATCAAGAATCAAGCTTAGACATCATCAAAGAACATAAGTTGTGGATGGAAGAAATTTAGCTCACCTAAATACTGTTTTCTTACTTTTCAGAAAATTTTTAGTTAGAAACCATCACCATTTCTACCTTAATCCATTGCAAAGCCAACCAAAATAAAGAAAGGAAGATGAACGAGCCACATGTAGAAGAAAAGAAACAAAAAACTAAACTTAAGCTCATCTTTCTTGTTTTCAACGAAGAGGATAAGATGACAAGAGGAAGAACAATATGATTTTTCTGGTTTTGTATATGTTTAATTTATGGGACGGATAGGGATAATTAGAAAATTAGGCTAACCTGGTCCAAAAATCATGTGTGCCTCACAGTTCTTCCCCCATTAAAAGAAATTTTGTCCTCGAAATTAAGTTACATACCTAAGGAATAAAAAAAATGAGGATACTAACGTCAAACATCATCCTCCACCTCCCTCTTCACTTTTTACTGAGTACGATGATGATTCCACAACACTCGTATCATCATAATCTTCTATCTCCTTAGTCTTCTGATCTCTCTATCTAAGGTCTCCACCGGTTCCTCTCTATAAGTCATGTCCTTAGTAATCTTAGCGAAGAGTTAACATTTGATGCTTATGAGAACACCAAGCTGTACAAGGAAAGGACAAAGAAGTGGCATGATGCTCACATCAAGAAGAAAGAGTTCAAGATTGGGGACTTGGTGCTTTTTTTCAATTCACGACTTCAGTTATTTCCCGGAAAGCTCAAGTCAAGGTGGAGTGGATCTTTTAAGGTCATTTAAGTATTTAGCCATGGAGCATTGGAGTTAGAAAACACCCAAGGTGAAGCTTTCAAAGTAAATGGTAATCGGTGCAAACTCTACTTTGGAGGAACACTGTCATAAGAAAGGGAAGTAGTTTCTCGTCTTTCTTTAAGCCCCACTTATTTGCTTTGAACTTTAGTCAAGCTCATGACCCTAAATGAAGCATGTCTTTGATTTTCTTGTCCATAGTTTAGTGATAATTCTCTTTTCTTTTGGTTTTTGGATTGTTTGTGTGAGGTTGAGTTAGGGTTTTGGGTAGAAGTTGTTGTTTGAGAGTGTGGTTGGAAGGTTGAATCAAGATAGTGGTGTTTGGACACTTCATTTGGCACTGTAGAGAGTGATAGAGAATGTTTCTCTGTCACGATCATGACAGAGGCCTAGCAAAACCTTAGGTCACGATTGTGACCATGTCACATGATTGGCGCGATGGTATAAATAGGGCTAAACCATATTCATCTTCTTCCTCCTTCCTTCTTTTTCTCTCTCATCGCTCTCTCTCTCTCTATTTCTGACGCCCTAACCCTTATTTCCTCCAGATTTAACTTAGATTTCCTTGATTCTAGTGAGTTTCTGTTGATTTCTTTCTAAAATATTCAAGTTTTTGCAGTTTCTTTGTGTTTTTTTTCCCTTTTTTGCATTTCTTCTTCCCCCTTTCACCCATTCACGCCTCTCTCTCTATGGCATGATTGGGTTGAGTTTGTTTTATCTCTTCTCACCCCCCCCCCTTTTGTGTTTTCTTTACAGGTTTTTACTTATCATGCCTCCAAGGACCAAGACCATATGCCAAAAATCTATTCGCCCTATCCAAGCTAAAGCGGAGGGCTGTGATGAAAGGGATATCTCCTTGGATTTTGGAGCACCTTTCCCTATCTTTTCTCAAGAGGAAGGCACTAGGTACAACCTTTTAAAAGGTAAAACAATTCTCACGCCTCCTTATTCCATTTTTTGTTGTTGGAAGAAATATGACTCAAAGATAGATTACTACGATTATGTGCTAAAAATGAATGGACACAATTTATTTAAATGGATTACCCTATTTTTGTTGAATTGACCATTGAGTTTTTTACTACCTTACGTTTTGAATCGCCTACTGCTACTGAATTTTTGTTTAGGTTAAGGGGTAAGGAACATAAGTTAGATGAAAAGGTTTAAATTCACTCTTTGGCTTTCCTAAGGGGCATGTAGAAGATGTCCATCAAAATTTCACTACAAACAATTATTGGCATTTTTTTACTGAACTTCCATAATTTAAACCACAAAATTCTTCTAATGCCAATATTCTCAGTCCTGAACGCTTGTTACTGCACAAGTTTATATGCTATGCTGTCTTTTCTAAAACACAAGGTAACAAGTGTTCGGCTCGAGAGTTATTTTTATTATGCTAAAATGAAGAAAAGATCACAGTACGAATTTCGTCGTATTTCTTTCCTGCTTTAATTCAATCAGTAGCTAAGAAGGGAAACTATCTAGGCCTAGGGTATGTAGCCATAGCTTTAGCACAGCATTTTGATATTGATACTACTGGACTAACCCCTGTTGCCTGTGAGTATTTTGATATTGCCTATCTACGCCACTCTAAAATTGTGTGGCATTGCAACATGGTGCTTCAAGATCTTAGGACTCGAACAGCTGTCAAGCACAGGTTTTTTGGTGAGGCATCAAGACCCGGAGAGGCCCTTTCATATGATGACAATTCCATTGGGGATTCAGAGGAAGCGGGTTGGAAGAAGGTCTACACTCTCCTTGAAGACCAAAACAAGCAGACACAGCAGCAATTGTCCACACTGAATGATCATATACAAACTGTGATCCGACACCAGCATCGCATGGAGAAGAAGATACACAAAGCCTGGGTGATGCAAGGACTCCACGTTCCTTCACCCCCCTCTCCATAAGTTTTCTTACCACCCTTTTAGTTATTTTTTGTTCTTTTATTTGTTGTTAGTTGTTTTGTTGCTTGGTGCCTTTGGTTGTTTTGTGATTTTATAGTTATGTTCTTTACTTCTATTGCTTTCTTCACACATTGAGGACAATGTGTCCTTCAAGTGTGGGGAGGTAGCTTTAGCTTTTTGTTTATGTTTTCATTGCATGTTTGCATGCCATTTAGGATGCATGATAGGGTTTGAGTACTAGTTTTTTGTTGCATGTCATTTTCCCTCCATTTGAACCTTTGTAATGATTTGTGACTATGAAATTCTATCATAGTAATTGGAATGCGATTGAGATGCATTCTTGAAGTTGAATTAGGTCACTTAAATAGAAGGTGAATCATGCGGATTAACTTAAGAAGTTGGTTACATAGGCTTACCCAGAAATTGACATTGGAGTGATTAGGTGATGTATAGAAACATTATGGGTCTTCAATTGAGAATAAGTGAGGATTTGAGCCTATATGACTCTATTCCAAAGTCTTTTCATTCCTTATGTGTGTGATACTCTCATAGGTGGTTACCTCTAGAACTTGCTCTGAACCAATTTGAATCTACCAGATGCATGCTAAATAGAAATGATAAAGGCCCTCTTTCTTTTGATCTTTAGCTTAAATGACCAACCTATGTCATTGTCCCTTGAAAACCCCTTTGAGCCTTTGACCTATTTTTGTTTCATGAAGAAAACACCCCATTTTAAAACCCTCAAACCCCATCAGCTTACCCAATCACAAGTTTGGTAGTGTGCTAAGTTTGCATTAGTTGGGAATTTTGGCTACAAATGTTTTTTGGATGCTTTGAACAGTTATTAGTACTTCTACTCTTTGGAGCACATTGCATTTAAGTAGTATTTTGTTTATTGTTCCTTTATTATTGTTCAAAATAAAAAAATAAAAATAAATAAAAATAAAGAGAAAAAAAGGAAAAAGAACAAACAAAGAAGAAAAAGAAAAAAAAGTAATAACAATTAGTAGCAAAAATAAGTGCTGAGTAGTAGTTTTATCCAGTTGCATGCCTTGAGAAGTCATTTTTGGTCCCTTCGCATACTTCATATTCTATGAATTCTTGTGATGAAACCTTTCATACCCTTTTTGGCATACCTTAATCCTAACCCCATTACAACCCTTAGCAAAGTCCTTTTGATCTATTTGTGCATGTAATCATTATAGAGAAGAATTGGTGTATTTGCAAGCCTATGATCGTGTGCTTTCCTATGGAGAGTTTTGAGTGAAACACTAACCTTTAAACACTTGAGTGAAACGAGTGAATTATGTGGGGAAGATTTGTTTGAATCTATGCTTGCCTTTGATCAGTATTGTCATAAGTTGAGTTTGTTAATGTATGCCGATGAAAACTAGTCTTGATGTGTGTAGTAGTTTGACATTTGAGTTGGCCGAAGTTTGAAAGATTGCATTTCTATCAATCCTTATAAAGATGAATTGATAGGATGGATTAGTTGTGTTTGATTTTGCTTGATGACAAGCAAAGGTTTAAGTGTGGGGAAGTTGATAAGTATGCTTTTAGATTATGTTTCTAGGTTGTTTTAAGGTGTTCTAAGTGGTTCCTTGTGTCTTTTAGCTTTAGTTTATTTCATCTACTACATCTTTTGCATCTTTTCATGATCTTTGAAGTGTTTAAGTGCTTCTTTATTTTGTATAGTGTTTAAGGGTGAATTTTGATCTTATTTGAGGTATAGTTTGGTGCACATTGTTGGTTGATTTTGTAGGCATCAAAATTTCAAATTTGGATATTTTTCAGGTGATTTTGATGGCTTACTTAGAGAATTTTAGAGTTCATATCATCATGAAAATCGGTGGACATGAAGATCAAGATGTTAGGAGACCACAGTTCAAAGTTCAAGTACATCAAAGGTCCGAAGAAGAAGATATGGCCAAAAGAGTGAAGGGTGCTCATAGCTACAGAGATCAGATCACGATCGTGACCTAGTGACAATCGTGACAGCACTGTTCATAGATCCTCTATCACGATCGTGACCTGGTCATGATTGTGATAGTGGGTCTGATGCTGGACATGTCCAACGCGGGCTTTTAAATATCTTGACCCTTGTTTTGACACATATAAGGGTTCAAAACCCTTGGAGCCTCCAACATTCATTAAACAACATCCAAAAGAGGCAAAGTTCAGGTTTTTGTATGATTTCCAAAAGAAGAAGGCACAATCTTCTTTTGGAAATCATACAAAAACCTGAACTTTTCCTCTTTTGGATGTTGTTTAATGAATGTTGGAGGCTCCACAATCTTCCTTGGAAATCATCAAGACATCACCCAAGTTTTTTAACCTCCTTAAAGTGTAGAGAAGATATTCAAGACTTTATCTAGGCTATTTTTTCTTCTTCTCTTTATTACTTTTTAGCATGGAGAACATGCGTATTGTTGGACTGTTTGGGATTATAAGTAGCTAAACATTTTATAGTAGTTGTTCTTAAACTATTTTGTGGAACTCTTCCTTTATGATTCAATGAATGGTTGTTTATGATATGGCTTAAGCTTAAACCAAGGGTTAGTAGGGCAGCCTTGCAATAAACCGAGAGAGTCAGTAAGGTAGCCTTGCAATAGACCAAGAGGGTGAGTTGGGGGATTGTGTTAGGTAGTAAAACGAGAGTTGGCTCCCAATAAACCTATGCATATTCAAGTTTTTGCAAGAAGTTGAAGAAAGATCTTATCTATTTCTTAAAGATTACCTATAAGATTGCTTAATATGTAGTTAAATGGTTAGGAGAGATTAGTAAGGCTAGAGATAGCATAATTAATCCTAATCTATTTGGCTAGGGACAGTTAATTGCACTTAGAGAGAGGGTAATTAAGCGTTAGAAAGTCTTGGGTCGAACAAAATTGGATCATTAAGTGAAGAGGGAAGCAAAATAGGGATAGAATGACTCCTAATCTAAAACCTTGGTTATCAAATTCCTGCACTTTATCTCAATTGGCTATTATCACTAGTTTAATTTAATTTAATTTATTTTCCATTTTATCAATTCCTGAAATTATTTCATAAACAAAGAAAAAACCTAAATTAAGCGGGGACTAAACTCAATCCTTATAGGATCGATATCCGTTCTTGACTAAAGGTTATGACCCATATACTTGCGGTTTTGAGCGTAAAATTAGTAAGTTGGTTTTACAACTAATCACTTAACAAAGCTATTACATGTAGATTGCATATAATAAAAACGGTGTTCATTAGTCCTAAAATGGATAAGATCCCCTATAAACTTTGGAATGGTAAAAAAGCCTAAAAATTAGCTTTTTTTGTTTAAATATCATATCTTAAACACTGAGGATAACTTAATAAAATTTGATTTTAAAAGAGATAAGGGTATTTTTGTAGGATATTCCATAACTTGTAAAGCTTGTGGAGTATTTAATAAGAGAAATATAGTTATAGAAGAATCCATGTATATGGAGAGTAAGAGAAAGTTTGAAGATTATGTAGGTTTTATTAAAAGGACTTGGAGAAGTCAGTCATTAAAGAAGATAGTAAAAATACCCCACAGTAGCCTATTGTTAAATCAAGTGAGGAAATGAAAGATAATGAGCTTTTTAAGGATTATATATACAAAAAGGATATTCTAATGAAGCAAATAGTAGGTGATGTTTAATAAGGGGAAACTACTCACTATGATTTTAAAAATTTGACTCATCTTTAATTTATTTCACAAATTCAACCTAGGAATGTAGAAGAAGCATTACATGATAAACACTGGACCTAAGTTATAAATGAATAATAAAATCAAGTTAAGAGGAGCAAAGTGTGGATGTTATTTCCTAGACCAAACGATCACTAAATTATGGATACAACATGTCTTTAAGAATAAATTAGATAAGTAAGGTAATATAGTAAGAGACAATGTTATATTAGTAGCTAAAGGCTATAAACAAGAAGAAAGCATAGATTATGAGGATATTTTTTCACTTATAGATATATTAAAAACTATTAGACTTTTACTTGAATTTGCATTTTATATGGGATTTAAGCTCTTCCAAATGGATGTTACAAGTTTTTTCTTAAATGACTTTATTGAAGAAGAAGATTGGGCTTCCAATCAAATAAATGATGGATCAAGTAAAGGATATCAAGGAATTGCTCAAACACTATGAATGGACCAAGCCAAACCCTTAATTACTCCTATACACATATCAACAAAACTAAAAAAGGATGAGGAAGTTAAACCATTAAACGTCAAACTCTGTCCAGGTATGATTAAAACTTGTTTATGTCTTGCTACTAGTGCACCTAATATTATGTTTAGTGTATATTTATATTCTAGGTTTCAATCATCCCCAAAGGAATCCCATCTAATAGTATTCAAACCTTAGGTATTTATGTGGAACAATGCTTTTAGGTATTTGCTATCCTAAAAACACATTTCTTGACTTGGTTGATTATTCAAATGCAAACTATATGGGTAGTTTGTTAGATAAGAATAGTACATTTCGAGAATGTCAGAAAATTCATTAGTCTTATAGTTTAGTGTTTCCTAGTTTTAATGATTTATTGAAAGTATACAAATTTTAGTTTACAGTATAAAAAATATCATCCTACAAGGATTAACATTAGTCACTTAACAACTTAAGTTACACTTTGTTTAGGTAACATAATAAAATAGCAATAACTGAAATTAAACTAAACTAAAACAATCTATCAATTTAACAATCAAGAGTGCAGAAACTTGAGTAATAAAAGATAAATACAAGGAATTACTTCTATCCTTATTTTTTTTACCCTTACCTTATTGATTAAATTATGATTGACCTATGATATCCTATAGTTTTGGTTATTTCTCTCAAGGTCTACCAAAGTGTCCCTATTTGATTTACCTAGGAAATAAGATGTAATCTCTTGATCTTTTAAAGCCTTTTCTAACTACCTAACTAGTCATAAAGCAATCCTATAGGTCATTAATCAATTAATTAAAATCTCTATTTAATTAATTAATAACCTAATGTTTATGGGTTTACTAATGTACTATCTCTTATTGTGCAACCTAAAACTAATATCCTCATCCAATCTCTCGATTTGAATCAAGTAATAAGTATAATGAACATCACAAACACATTGCATTGAATCAATAAGAAAAAAGTTCAACAAAAAATTTCTGGTGTAATCCCTAGGAGAAAGTTAGCTATCCATAATATAAATGAGTTCCCAAAAAATTAGATTCTTGATATAAAAAGATAGAAAAGAAAGAAAGAAGAAAATTAGATGAAGCTTGCTAATCTTTCACTTTTAGTCTTAATGCAAAAAATCTGAAAATTTAGTTATTCTTAACATTTTGCCTTGGTTGATATTGTTTCCTTTGTTTGGAAACCACAAAAACCCCATCCTTTCCTCTTTTTGTATGTCCCTAAAACATTCCTTGGCATCTCCTAGAGTTTCGCAACCTTTTCATGTCTCAAAGCACCTAAAAAATCCCGAAGCATGTGCATCAAAAGTGATTTTTTAAAAATAAACATCCCAAGATCGTGCAAAGAAACTTCAAAAAACTTCTGGACCTTCTGTCATGATCGTGGGAAATCTCATGATAGTGGCCTGCTTGCTTCTTCCAATTGGTCTCCTTCTTTTATATAGCTTTTCCAGCTTTCAACTCTTCTCGATCTTGTTACTATAACTTCTTCTTAGTTCATCCTTTAGTCTTCAAATTTTGTGTGGAGCTCAACACTAGGATGTTCTTGGTTTCCAAATTTATTCCACATCAATTCCATCCTTAAAATTTCATATAATTTCGATTAAAAGTAACCGACAGTTGAGTTGTCACTTATTTAACCTAAAAATTTATGCACTCTTCAAGACATGTCCTATGGCCTTGATAATTGGTATGCAACTTCATAAATTGATGCTCTTACCCCCTCCAATTTATTACTCATATATTCTAAGTCCAAAAAATGCATTAAAATGTTCACCATTGTCTTACACATCATGAATAATCATCCAGAACAACATATACAACCTCTTATTCAAGAATTAATCAAATGTTCACACAAGTCACAAGAAATTACCACTAAAGCCTAAGACAATGAAATCATGCGTATAAGTTG
Source organism: Pinacopodium congolense (assembly GCA_028565735.1). Taxonomy (NCBI): domain Eukaryota; kingdom Viridiplantae; phylum Streptophyta; class Magnoliopsida; order Malpighiales; family Erythroxylaceae; genus Pinacopodium; species Pinacopodium congolense. Next base: position 10,801 of record JAOXYD010258259.1, read on the forward strand.
CATAATTAAGGTGCTATAATTTAGAAATAAAAAATATCCGATTGCTTTGTCTATAGTGGAAGTTACGCATGTTGCGTAGATAGTTCATGTAAACAAATTTTATTATTTAGGCAATAACGTAGGGATTATGACTTGGAACTTACCATGATAACTATTAGGTGTGATAATATATGTGTCATTTTTTAAAATAAAAATTCAATATCATTTTATTAAAGATCATGGGAAAAATAGGATATTAAATTAGATTTTGTTGATTCAATACATCAATTAGCCAATTTTTACTAAACCATTGAACAAGGACATGTTTTAGATGATTAGAAGAGACTTAGGCATGATAAATGTTAATTAATTGTGATTTTTTTTCATTATGATTTTTACTTATTTTTTTTTTTATATTTATCTTTTTGATGATTCTAGAAAGTGGAAGAGTAGGATGTCATATTATGTCCTTTTTAGGAAGAGTTTGGATTTTAATGGAAATAATGTACGAATTTTAGAGGAGTCATGAATTCCCATAAATTTAAGAGGATTTTGTAAAATTTCTTTAATTTGTTTCTAAAATATGATTATTTTGTGGAAGTTATTAAATGTTGATAATTTCATGATTAGAAAAATTGTTAGATAAATTTATGTTGAATTTTAATTAATTTAATGGTAGTTTTTTCAAATTTAGATGATGTTTATTTTTTTAAGCTATTAAGCTTTTGAAGTAAGTCTTAATTAGCCTATGGTTGTTGATAGTTTACAAATAAGGAGAAAATTTTAAATGTTTTTTTTATTATAGCTTAGTGGTGTTACAACCAGTTGTGTGTTTATGTTGGTTTTGTAGTATTATTATATCCTATGATTTTATTATCATCAAAAAGAGGAAGATTGCTAGAATCAGGGAAATTCCATCCCCTCCCTTTTTTTAAATGATGACAAGGCCATTATCCTACTAATTGTGGTTATTATGTTTGATATTTTAGAATGATAGGAATGAAAAAAAAAAGTTATGGAGTCTTAGAGTTTAGATGGAGTATATGATTAACAAGTGGAACAAATTCAAGCTTGAAGATCAAAACAGTAATTGAATTAGTTTTCATATCATAGTTTTTTTTATATAGTTTTATTTACTCTCCTTACATTGTTTTTAAAGGCTCTATTCTTGTATAATTACATACATATTTAGTTATTACATATATATTGCATAATCAAGAGGAATTGAGTGAAAAATCATTTTCAAATAATCTTCTTGATATATAAAACTTATTTTAGGAATTGTGTGATGGGATTTGTATTAAAGAATGTTTTGAAATATTGGGAATTGTTTTAGAGTGTCTTGAATACATGAAAATGGGTTGAGTTAAAAATCATTGTTTCCTAGGACACGTTAACTAGAAGTGTTTAACTAGTGACTGGTAGACCAATTGATGAGACTAGTCATTTCAATGCCTTGGATTGATCAATCAGTATGTGATTTTTATGTTGAATGGTATACTAATAGAAGGAATTAGTTTACCAGTGACTAATCGACCAATATTCATAGGAATTAGGCCCTAATAATTATAAACCAATGATAAAATGAAATAATTGATCAATAACAGGTGCCAACGTATATAATGAATAATTAGTGAAATCTAACCTATAAATATGTGTGTTTTGATGTTTTTTAGGCATCTAATTTTAGTGAAACACAATTAAAAAATTTTGTGAAGCATCTACTTAAGTGGTTTAAGCATTTTAGTCATTATTTGGTTATTTTTGTTTGTATTTGGTAAAGTTTGGTGAATTCATTCAAATGTTATTGAGAGCTCTTTTAAACAATTTTTGTGGGTCAAGTGAGAAATCTTTTTAATTGTATTTATGAGAGTGTGTTATTTGGAAAATTGAGAAATCATAAAGATTACCATAAAACTTTTGAAAAATGGAGGAACTATTGTAAAGTGATCACTGTGATTGTGAAATTCGTAACAAAGTGTTCAGGAGTGTAGATAAGTGTGATGTTAGATATCGAATTACTATAAATCAATTTGTGTCCCTCTTATCCTGTCTTTCTTATTTTTGAAATTATATTTAATTTCAATTCATATTATACATTATTTGTTCAATTATTTGAACTTTTGAATTATTTTAAATGTATATTTGTAAGTGTTAAACTACTTAGAAAATTTAAAGCACGCCCTTTCTCTCTTTAATGTCTTTTAGGAACCAATAATATTGTTATAACTAAAAATAATTAGTAAAATTTCAATATTTTTTTAATAAAAAATAAACAAAGTAATCACTTGTTTGAATGACTCCTTTACTTTAAAATCTCCTATTATTAAATTAGTTTTAAATAGTTAATTAAATTTATAGAAATTAGACAAATAAAAAATTAAACTAAAAATTTTTAAAATTTATATTAAATTTTAAGTGTTAGACTTTATTAATTAATTTCTTACATGTATTGAATTTAAATTAGTTAAAAAATTTTAACTTACCTTGAATATATTATTGTTTAAAATATCATAAAATCCTTAATTATTATATTAAAAGAAGAAATTAGATGAATTAAATTAAAATAATATGAAGTCCTCTCAAAAGAGCTCCATGAATGATTAGCAATAATACATCTATATAAGTAAGAATTCTCAGGCTCTAGCTAACAACCAATGGGACTAATAGATTAATATTAAACAAAAATAATGATGATAACATTAAGATCAAACAGCCATTATGGTGCTACTACCTTAAACTGCATCATTGACAACTAATCTTCTTTAAATCTAAACTCCTAAAAAGTGAACATTCTTAACCAACATGTTCATATCACCATATAGGGATATGTCTAGCTGCACTTAAGTGGTAATCAACTATAGCCTACTCCATTATAGAAGTCCTTAATTCTTTAGGGGTCCTTTGGTATCACTTCTATTTTTTTCTTGATACTTTCTATTTCTATTTCTTGTTTTTTCGTTTTTATTTTTCTTATAAAGAAAAACAAAAATCTGTTTGGTTAACATTTGTAATAAAAAAACAAAAAACATCTTTAGTTGAGATTTTTAATAAAAAATAATTTAATAATGATAATTAAATATAAAATAAATTTAAATTATTATATTAAAACACTCTTATACACCTTAAAAATACATTATTACTCAATATATTATATTAATTATCTACTGTTAAAAAACTTTATTATAAAATTTGTTTTCAAAACATAAAAAAACATCATTGTTCTTATTTCTCTATTTCTTTTTATATTTCTCTAATTTTGAAAACAGAAATAAAAAACAAAATGTAATCAAACCCATTTTTTCCCTCTGTTTCTCTATTTGTGAAAACAAAAATAAAAAAATAAAAAACATAAGTGAAAAAAACTAGGTCTTTAGTTATCTTTTTATAGCTTCTGCACTTATCCTAATACATTTAATTCTATGCCTACAATCATATTCAATAGTATTAATACTAGATTTGTCCCAATGTTTTATCATTTAATTCTATGTCTACTTTTATGTTCATTAATGGAGAAGCTGCGGGTGTTATAGGTATGGGAGGGGTGGGAGAGCCTAGCCACGAATTTCGATAAGTATAATGAGTTCTTCTCTTACCACTCATTCAAAAGATTGCAATTCATCATTACTTTTTTTTGGATTCCTAATTTCTTTTAAGGCCACTTTTAGTATCGCACCTTTAGATCCTTCAATTACTCCACAGTAATTATTGCTACAGTCACCTTAGTAATTATGACATCATTATTAATCCTTAAAAAAGGAAAGAATAACTTAGAATATCATTTCAATTGATCGTAATATATAGAGTAAATATTATGTTTTTAATTAATAGAGTTTGGACATATCTAAAGCCCTTGCAATTAACATTATCACAAGCATCAAGTTGCTTCACTTTTTAGCAAAGTGTATGTATAAGAACATTATGTTCTTGATAGCAGGTAAACTATGAAGAAACAAAACAATTAATTTTAAAATTTACTCATAAAAACTTTTGGAGAAGGAATAATTATCACTTCTTAATGGCTTCTAATTATGAATTTCAAGGCATACATAAAAAATGAATGATCTCCATCCTTATATGTATCGTACATTAAGAAGACCATATAAACGAGGAAGAACCCTATAAATTTCATCAATCTTAAATTTGTAGGAACCTTTATACAATGGCATATACAACTTCATAAATAACTATTTCACTTTAAAAGTGAATATATAAGTTTATTCTTTAATTGCTAAAAATGGGGAAATTTAATTTTATTTATTTATTTTTCTATTAGTTAAACGATTGTCCTAATAAACCCTTCTGAGCATCAAAGGAAGCACTTTCACTTATAGTTCCTTTAAAAGTTCCTTTAAAAACATGTTAAGGTTTACTTGTTATACCTCTTAAGTTTTATGCTACTTTGACTCTCTAATGGAATTATTCTTTTGATTAAAAAAAAAAGGCGCATGTCAAGGAGGTTTCATTGTTGGTTTACGGTTCCATTTATTTTAATAAGATCCAAATTTGAACAATTTGGTTGTTTAGACAAGCAAACAATCTTAAGATAAGAAATTGTTATTAATATTGAACTAGTTTAGAAGACCATTATGACAAGAAAAATTAATTAGTGCTACCACTAAGCCCAAGAAGTTAATCTAATATGAAATATGTGTGTGATTTTTTTTATATGAAACTTGAAAAGTTAATAAACAACGACATTAAGTATATTGACAAATATCGTAACAAATTAATTAGTAATTATTAAAAATAGTTGTGATTAAGTAATTAAATTTTTTGTATTTAGAATATAAATTATAAGAAAATATAAGATATTGATCATCATAATTTTTAACATTACTTGATAAAGAGTAAAAATATAATGAACTATATAATTTAAATTTATTTATGATATTAATTCTTTGTAAAATATGATAAATAATATTAGTTCTTATTGATAAAATGAATTAATATTACATATTAAGTATTGTTAGGCTATTGAATATAAATATTATGTAAAAATGATACATAAATAAAATTATAAAATTTTAATTTTAATTCTTAAGAATAAAAATTCAATCAATTCAGTATTAATTAACAATTAAAAATAAAGTATAAATAAAAGTACAAATTATTATCTTATTTATTAGTATTACTATATAATAATTATTTTAAG
>JAOXYD010258269.1:0-15932 GCA_028565735.1 Pinacopodium congolense
AATACACAATATAATGTCTTAAAAATTAAAAAAATACTCGCACACTCCTGAGACCTTAAAAAAATTGCAAACAACAAATTTGTATATGGAGAAACTAATTAAACCAAAAATGGAAGTGAATAAAAGGGTTGCATAAAAATTGGACAGTTTTAAGTGTTTATTTTCTTGGAAATCAACCAAACATTTTGAGAGCTTAAAAATTCAAGTAAAATGTTTGCTGCACTCTTGAGACCTTAATCAAAACGTGTATGGTGATTTTGAATAATAAAAATAGATTTGTAAGATGGAAATTGAAGAACGGAGAAGGTGAACCAAAATAGAAACAATTTTGGTGAGTTTGAATGCTTGAAAGAAACAAAATACTGAATCAAAAAATCAAGTACAACCTTAATGAACTTTGTTTATGTCTAAACAAACTGAAATAAATACATTTACACACCCAAAAATGTATTTGAAATAAGAAAATCAAGATTGAATGAAAATTGTCTAGAAAAAAAAGGAAAGCTTTAAATGTTTAGACAATTGATTTTGTAAATCATTTTTCAAAGGTTCTAAACTTATTAAAACAGTTTGAGAATGATATTTATAATGTTACGAAGGAGTTAAAGATGTTAGAAATAGGAACTAGCTGTTTGGGATTGAAAATTGTTGAAAACCCGTAAAAGCGACTAGTTGTTGCAAGTCAGGACTAATACGACAATCTCTAGGAGGTATACGATGCCTTGCAACCCGCCGTATAGCTCATTATGAAACAGAACCAATACAAGAGTCTTAGGAGCTTGTTGTATAGCCTTCGAATCCACCGTATATGCTCTAGAATACATGAAAAATGCTCCAAATCAAATTCAAACCTTTCCAAATAAATTCCTAACATTAATTAATGCTCTAAACAATTTTTAAAGCATAATTCAAGGCCTTGACCACTTATAAAAACATTCAATTCATTCAAAACATAAGAATTGCCTTGATTATGAAACTTTTCATTCTTATTTAACTTTAGACCTTTTCATAAACTTCATAAATTATACATAAAAAAATTCAGATAACAATTATGGCAGAAACCAATTCAAACATGCTTAAACAGCTTCAAGTAATAATTCAATTAACTTAAACACATAAAAAAGCATACACTAAAACAATTAATCACATTACTTTTTTATAGAAAAAGATATCTAATTTGTCCTACTAATAATGAAAAACTACTAATGAGAATTTCGATAGGAATTCCAATAAGAATAAGATAAGAGCCATTCCTTTTCATTTGGAATTATGAATTGAATATGGAATAAAGAGATTCAATCAAGAAAAAGAACGAAGAGTTAGGCAACATTTAACCTAAATGTCTTTCTAATTCAATTTCTAATATAGCAAATGTCCTAATCAAATTCAATTAATCACTAAACCACAATTCAAATCCTATATGCAAATAATCATATGAATATGATATGCAAATGTGAGAGTCATTTTCAAGCATTGATTAAGAATCATGTTTAGAACACACGTTAAGTTCTTTTCCTAAATCTATACAAACTTGATCTTCATTCTCTTGATCATCACTTGATCTTTAACTTGATCATCCAATGCTTAAGCTCTTCTATCTTACGCTTCACAAACATATTCTTGCACTTTAAATACTAACATATCTTATAAAAGCATCAAAAAGTTAAATATTAGTAATAATAATGTTTTGCCATCATCAAAACATATGATTGGAACTTTCTTGTTTCAACATATATTTTATGTATAATTAGAATATTGTATGATGAAATGATTTAATTATATAGGAAAATCATACACAAACAAGTTAAGTCAAAATCACTTTGATATTCCTAATATTTAGGTAGTCATAATATGTTACTAGACATTAATATTGATTTATGATTATAAATTATTAATTGTAAAATTATCGATAAATTAAACGAAGTTTTATTTTATCTAATTCTAATTATGAATTTGAATTATAATTTATAATCATTATTAACATATTAGGAACTTAATAGGCCACACATATAGATCTACTAAGGAGAGAAAAATTAATAAGTTAAACTTAATTGTAAAGTTTTAGAAATTTCATATTCAAATATATGATATTTAATTGTATTAAGATTAAATAATAATTAATTTTAAAGTTAATAAAAATTATATATTTTTTATATAAAAAAGTAGTTAGCATTCCTCGTTTTCCCTCTTTATTGTTAAGTTTTTTTGAAAGTTGATTTGTGGATACTTTTAGAGGTTAGAAACTTATGAAGCTCAAGTGGTTCTTTTATCAAGATTCAGGAAGATGAAAATATAGGCCAAATTTTATAATAAAGTATGAATTTAGATTCCTACTTTGTTATATTTATGATTTAATCTTGTTATACTTTGATCTTGACTTTCGAAAAATTAAAAGAAAATTTTTATTTTACTTCCACTACATGTAATGTATTCACATCTCAATTTCTTAATAGTAGTATCAAAGTAGTCTATATTTTGTTACTTGATTAAATCATTATTATTTGATTGTTATTAAAAATTTTCCATAATTGGAAATTTACAATTTATTGTAAAATTAAATCTGAAGGGTTCATTTTGAAAACCAAGTTATCAAAATCTGTATTCTAGAAAAATGTCTCTAGAAATATGTTTTGTTTATGCATTTTATGCCTTTTAAAAATTTTGAATTGTTCTTAAAAATTATCACTACTGGTTTAGCTTTTAGAAATCGTTCCTAGCCTTAAACATTTCTGAAACTCGAAACCCAATTTTTCATTTTGTGTTTTAGGATTCAACTACCATATTATTTATTTCTATCTCAATTTTATGAGGTTTTAAAAGTTGAAAAATGCATATGGATGTGTTATTAATTCTAAAATAACTTAGAAAACATGGAAACATTTTATTTTACTTCTTGTCACCTCTTTAATCTTTTTCTTGATTTATGTTCTATTAATGGTTAATTAAAACCCACAAACCACCGATAAGCTATCATCAACAACTAGGAAGCCATCACTTTCACCATTTAGAAGGTGACTAAAAATAGATCTGGAGGTCGCAGTGCAAAAATTTATATCATGCATCCATATTTGAAGCCATAGTTAACAACAAAAGTAAGGAGTTGTGAGTGGTGGAAGATAAGTGCAATACCTAGTCCTAGAGATAGGAGACGATGGTAGGAAACTATTATAAATGTTGTTGGTAGAGGGGGTGAACGCAGTAGAAGTGAGGCAGCAATCGTGTTAGGGGTGGCAGCTAGGGTTTTATTATGACAAAATGTATAATTTAAACCCAAATGTTTTCATGGGTATCTTGATCAGATCCTAACGTTTTATAGTGTTCAAGGTAAATCTCAATGTTTTAGAAACATTAAAAAAGAACTTTGATGTTTCTAAAACGTTTAAATCAAACTCTGGCCTAAGTTTCCGTTTGTCCATCTATTAAGTGAAATGTAAGATGGACATATTTTTTATGGGCTAAATCTTATTTAAAAAATTGTGTGACATGGCACTGTGGGTCCTAATTTTGTACGGTCTAATAAAAATCTAACATGTGACAACCATTGACATTACTGCAAACGTTGCAATTTCATTTAGATAGATAACTGAAAAAAGTACATTACTCCATTTGGTTCTCCTCTCCCAAGTTTTATCTCCCATTTTCATCCAAGCTCGTCTTCTCCTCTAAACATCAAAGGCATCAACTTCTTATCCTCATGTCTATTGACGTACTTCGCGATACTTTTGTCCCTCTAGTTAATAACTCTGTTCTCTTGAAGATTTTTTCTTTACTCTTTATTTTGCATTCGACCTTTCACTTGCTCTGTCACTTATGTATTTTGCAGATTCCTCGATTATGATCTCGTTAACATGCTTTGACTCTCCAATGATTACCTATTTTCCCTTCCTACTCATCATAAAATGAGTCCATTGCATAACTGCAATAATTGATATACAAATGATTCTCATAGCTTTTGAATCATATCATCTCACACACTTATTAGGAGCATTCCAATGCTCCGTATACTTCAATGAAGAGGAATTCGTTTTAAACAGGTCTAAAATGAAGTCAAACAAAGGGGTATCATTTAAAAACCATTACAAAACAAAATTTCCAAGAAAGATTCACCTTTAGAAATAATTTACATTAAAGGAGAGAAGAAATGTTAAAGGAAAAGAAGAGAGCAAAATAAAGGATATTCAAAATGAAAGAGAAAAGGTTAAAAAATAGAGAAGATTTGAGCGTATATTTTGGTGATAATAAAGAGAGAAATTAAATAAAAAGAAACAAATAGTGAGTGTTATCGAAATATACTTCCTTTACAACTATAGAGGCGGTAGTAAATGACCAAAACTCTTCCGACATGTCAAAGATTCAAAGAACGACTCACAAGAAGGAGACAACTTTGTGTGTTTTGCTTGATTAGGGTTTCTCCCTTTTAATTTATATACATGGGCTTAATAAGTTGATGGGCTACCCCTCTCACAAGCTGGGCGTCTCCTATGATTCGAGCTCCATTTGCCAGATCCAACTGTGCTTTCTCTTAAGGTTGCCTTGCCTTGTAGCCCAGTGTAGCAGGCCCAGTCTCTAGCCTTGTTGATCCTCAATCAATTTCTAAAATCTTCTTTTATGCTTTAGCATATTTGTAGCGCGCCTATATATAGGCCACCTGGACACTAATAAAAAATTTGCATAATGCCAATATTTTATGTGTTAAACTTTTATTTTCTTATCATGGTATTAGAGCAATACCTACTTTCTATTCGTGTTTGGCTTCTGATCTAATTGACGATAACGCCATTTTGGCTCTTGTTTCTCCTCCTCCTTTTTCAAAAAGTTTTTTTAATATTGTTCCTCCTTTTTCAGCATGTCTGGACAAGGGGAACCTTCTTATGCTAGCGTTACTGGACATCACAACAATAAAAAACATGTTCAAAATCAAAATTACTCACACACCAGACCTAAAGACCATCCAACCTCACCTTATTATTTACACCCTAATGAAAATCCTTCTCTTATTTTGGTTTCCTCCTTATTGACTAGACCCAATTATCATTCATGGTTTAGGTTAATGAAGATGGCCTTGTTTTCAAAATATAAACTAAAATTTATAGATGGCAGTTTTATAATGTTTGATAGAAATGAATACATCTATGCCTATTAGGAGAGATGTAATACCATGGTCTTTTCTTAGTTGATGCATTCTGTTAGTGCTTGATTGCTCGATGTATCGTATGACTCGATTCTGCAGCAAACATCTAGAAAGACCCGCAAGATAGATTCTCGCAAGTGGACTCCTTCCAGATTTCAGACCTCCAAGAGGAGGTTTACTTACTTAGACAAGAATCCCTCTTGGGATTTGACTACTATACCTAATTAAAAATGTTATGGGATTAAATTTTCAATTTAAGGCCTACACCTAAATGCAGATATCAACCACAGTGTACATGTGATGTTGTGGATATCATTAAAAGGTATCAAGAAAGCAATTGTGTCATACGATTTTTGAAGGGGCTTAATGAATCATATGCAACAGTCAGGTCACAAAAGTCTTCTTTATGGTAACATAGCATGAGAGACAGTTAAATTTTGCACACTCCTATTATGCTCCACCTTCATCTGGTTTTGAGTCCCAAGCTTTCTACACTGAATCAGATGGTAAATGACCATATTCATCTACCATAAAACCAATATGCAGTTACTGTGTGTATCATGGACACATAGAGGACAAATGTTATAGAAAGCATGGCTTCCCTTTAAATTTTTCATCCAAAAATAGTAAAACACATTTTTACCAATTTAGAGATGACATCAAGTCTCGATTTTCTTCAGTCAACCAGGTTGAGGTGCATTCGAATCCAGCACAAAATAGTGTCCCCCCACTCACTGAAGCTCAGCAGGAAGGCCCTTAGACTAGTCACAGCTACAACTTCACACCTGCAGAATATCACTAGCTAAAGGGATTACAACACAAATAAAAGGAACCTTAAAATTGCTCTGCGTTTATTAACACAATAACTATAGATACCAAAGGGCTTCTCTCGGGTGAGAGAAGCACTTTTTATGGTCTTCACAGTGGATCCTAGACTTAGGAGCCACATACCACATCAATGGCAGCCTACACTTCTTCTCCAAGCACGCAGAAGTCCAACATATGTCAGTAAGGCTCCCCAATGGTCAATGCGTGCCTGTTACACATAAAGGAGTTGTTCATATTTCTTCCTTAATCCTATCCAATGTTCTTTATGTTCCCTTTTTTTTCTTTTAACCTCATTTCCATTATCCAATTTACACGTTATTCAAATTGTCAACTAATCTTCAACAATGACTCTTGTTTAATTCAAGAACCCACCATCTTGAAGAAAATTGGTTTTGCTAAGAAGTCTGAAGGTCTCTACTACTTAACACCTCTCATTAAGTTAATAGTGCTTTTTCTCATCCTAGCTACATTTGGTACCAATGCCTAGGACATCTTTCTAATGATAGGCTCAAGCTGTTATCTAGATTAGACTCATCTATTTCTTTTTAACATATTTCTCAATGTGATGTTTGCCATTTTTCAAAACAGAAACTCTTACCTTTTAATTTGAGAACTTTTACTGCTTCCTCTTGTATTGATCTTGTCCATGTTGACATTTGGAGACCTTATCACATTTATTTTGTGTATGGCCATAGATTTTTTCTAACAATAGTTGATGATCACAACCGCATGACCTGGGTACATTTGATGAAACATAAATCAAAAACAAGGTACCTAATTAAAATTTTCTTTGCCTATATTGAAAGACAATTTTCAAAGAAAATCAAATGTGTTCGAAGTGATGGGGGTGTAGAATTCTCTATGAATGGCTTTTATTCTCAAAATGGAATACTATATGAGATCACATGCATTAAAACTCCCAAAAAAAATGGAAAAGTAAAAAAAAAACATCATCACATTTTATTTGTCACCCAAGCCCTAAAACTTCAATCCAATTTACCAACAAAATACTGGTCCGAATGCATTTTACATGTTGTCTTCCTTATCAATCGTGTGCCCACCTCAATATTGTCCTCTAAATCACCTTAGTTTTATATGGTACTAACCCTAACTTTGTTCACCTTAAAGTGTTCGAATGCCTTTGTTTTGCTTCCACTAAAGAAGTAAACAGAGGCAAATTGGACACTAGAGTAAGAAAATGTGCCTTCTTAGTTTCTCTACAAGTACTAAAGGCTACAAACTACTGGACTTGGACAATCACTAACTCTTTCTATCTAGGGATGTTCTATTCTATGAAGACACTTTTCCTTTTAAACTTTCACCCTCCTCCAACTCTACCGTCCCCTGTCCTATTTTCCCTACTTCCATAAACTCGCCCTCTTATGATTCTATACCTTCAACCTTTCTACACTCTCCTCCATCAACCATACCTCCCTCTGCTGCCTCACCACGACCCTTCCCACCTCCTCGTCATTCCCTCAGACAACCTAAACCACACTCTTACCTATAAGATTACAATTGCCCTACTTTACCTCATACCTCTCCCCACACAATCCTTGTTGTTCTTTCCTATCATAACATGTCACCTCCCTACAGAGCCTTCTCTTTGGCCTTTACCTCTTCTAGGGAACCTACAACTTATGCTCAAGCTATGCAACATCAAGAATGGAAGGACGCAATACATGGAGAACTTCAAGCCTTAGCCAGAAACCATACATGGGAACTTACTTACTTGCCACCAAGTAAGATTGCTGTAGACTGTAAGTGGGTGAACAGACTCAAATATAATCCTGACGAGTCCCTACACAAATGCAAAAATAGATTAGTTGCTAAGGGTTACACCTAACAATTAGGGCTTGATTATATCGATACATTCTCACTTGTGGTCAAGCATACAACCATCTGAGTCCTCCTTGCTATCAATGCTTCTCATAATTGGCACCTCCATTAGCTCGACATCAACAATACATTCATCTATGGTGACCTCTATGAAGAGGTTTATATGAAGCCTCTACCTGGTCTTTCTCTTTTTGACCCCAACATGGTCTGCAAGCTCTAGAAAAGCCTCTATAGTCTAAAATAGGCTAGTAGACAATGACATGTCAAACTCACTTCTGCCCCCTTTAAGCAATCATCCTCTAACCACTCCATGTTCACCAAAAAAGAAGGAAACATGGTCATTATTCTCCTAATTTATGTTGATGATGTCCTCTTAGCTTGCAATAATATTAATCTTATCAACACAACAAAAAGGTTTTTGGATGACACCTTTTAAATTAAGGATCTTGGACCTGCCAAGTTCTTTCTTGGACTCGAATTAGCTCGCTTATCCGTTGGTATTAATTTATCGCAACAGAAGTACACTCTTGACATTCTGTGAGACACCGACTTCCTCGATTGTAAGCCCTTTACTACTCTAATGACAACTAATAGTCGCCTCACCACTTCTAGTGAACCCTATTATAATGTCATTGGGTATCATTGCATCATTGGTCGACTCCTTTATGTCACCATCACTCGGCCAGACATCTGCTTTGTTATACAACAGTTGTCCCAGTTCTTGGATAAGCCCATGGCTGCCTACCTCTAAGTTGCTCATCGCATCTTGTGATGTCTCAAACAACTTCCTAGCCAAGGTCTTCTCTTTAAGCCAGGTCCTTCTCTGCAACTTCGAGCCTTCTCGGATTCTGACTGGACCACCTGCCCTGACACACATCACTCTATCACCAACTTCTAAATCTTCTTATAGTCGTCCCTCATCTCCTAGAAATCCAAGAAGCAAGCCACCATTTACCGCAATTCCTCCGAGGTAGAGTACCAAGCTTTGGCTTCTACCACCTATGAGCTTCAATGGCTTCTCTACCTACTTTAAGACTTCACCTTTCTGCATCACACATCTTCTTACCTCTACTGTGACAACAGATCAACCATCCACATAACTAAGAACCCTATCTTCCACGAATGCACTAAGCACATCGAAATATATTGTCACCTTGTCCGAGACAAGGTGCAATCCTGCCTTCTTCATCCCCTACCAGTTGCTTCACACGCTCAGCTAGCCGACTTCTTCACCAAGGCACTTTCGGTAGTTCCATTTTAGTCCTTTTTTCTTAAGCTGGGTATTCATGACCTGTACACTTTAGCTTATAGGGGGTTGTCGAAAGATACTGCCTTTACAACCATAGAGGCAGCAGTAGATAACCGGAACTCTGCCGACATATCAAAGACTCATAGAACGACTCACAAGAAGAAGATGACTTTGTGTGTTTCATCTGATTATGATTTCTCCCTTTTAATTTATATACATGGGCTACCCCGATCTCTGGCCTTATTGAACCTCAATCAATTTCTAGAATCTTCTTTTATGCTTCAGCATATTTGTAGTGTGTCTATATATAGGGCACCTGCACACTAATAAAAGATTTATGTAATGTCAACATTTTTTATGTCAAAATTTTATTTTCTTATTAAGAGTTTCACTTGTAAGGAAGACTTAAAAGGCTTAGAATAATTGTTTTATAGCATAATCTACATGGATTTTTCTCTTAGTAACATGACTTAATTGAATTGCATAATTTCCTTTCTTATTGCTCGTCACTGATTAGATGGGAAAAGAAGTTTATAGGGGTGATGTAAATGGAAATGATGATTGAGAGAGGCTATATGATCATGGTGTGTGAGTAGGAGCATTGGGGTTGAAGTTGAATTTGGTGGTTCTGGAGTTCATGTTACTTGGAATTAAGAGACGACCTTGGAAGAGGACGGGAGACAGAAGAAGAGTGGTGTATGAGCATGACCTTGGAATTGGAATTTTTAAGAAGATAGGGGCCCACAAAAATGAACCAATTACATAGTTACACGTGTCTTGCTTATGTGTCACTTGACAGATAAGCAGATGGAAACTTAGGTTAAGATTTGATTTAAACATTTAAGAAATGTCTTCATTTTTTTAAACATTCGGGTTTACACTAAACACTACAAAATATTAGGATCAGATCACAATATCTATGAAATGTTTAGGTTTAAATTGTACTTTTTGCCTTTTATCATATGATGATTTATAAGGAAGAAAAAGATGTGTTTAGACATGGTTTTAAATATCCTAGACTAGGGACAAAGGATGTTTGAATACGAAGATAAACTATTCTAATACTAGAACAAGGGTTGTTTGGATAGTAGAATAACATATCCTTGACTTAGAATAGCATTTGATTGGTTATAAAGGTTAAACTAACCTAAAATTTAAATGAGAGTTATTTGATTATTGGATTAGATAAACCATATTAGTTATTCTAACTAGACTTTAAAATTGTTTAAAATTTACAATCAATTCTAGAATTATAATAATTATTTTTATTTATTAGATTAAGATTAATAATTAAATTGGTTTCTAATTAAAATTTTAGAATTTTTTTCTAGAATTATAATTAATTATATTGGAATTATTAATTAATTTGACTTCTTTATGTTAAGAAAAGTTGTTTAGTTTGTTTAATTAAGAAAATGTTCCTTAATTCAATTAATTTGTTTCAATTTGATTGAAATAAATTAAGTTTGTTATTTTATTTAGAGAATTATTATTTATTTAGGAAATTGTTTCTTTGAATAATAAGTGTCTTGATTTATTAGAAAAGGTAATTTTTTTAATTAAATTTGAAAAATATTTTCATTTGTTAATAAAGAAAAAAACGAGCTTTCTTTAATGTCTAGAAAAGATTACGCCCAACAATCCCATGTTTTTCTTGGTTATTAACCCCAATCGGTGATTTGGAAGTCTTCTTCGTTTTTGGAGGAAGCAGACTTTTGATAATAAGAAAGAGAAATGGCTATCAGGAACCAACGATTCTCTGTTCTTAGACAACCTACATCCTCCACTCTTAATCAGCATTTGATAGATTATCCAACTCCAAGCAATCTTATTTATTGGTGGACATTTGGGAAAGTCAAACCGATCACGTGTCTTCATTCAAGCAATAATACAGAAGAAGAACGAAATGAAGAGAGAGGTTGGGGGTAGGGAAAAGAGTCAAGCATATCAGGATCGACGACCGGGAGAAGGAATTTCTAACTTATCAAGAATTGATTTTCTAATTACTTAAAAATCTCTAAATAAAATATAAATGACTTTCTTTATTAAATTTAAATTATTTAACTTAATTTTAAAAGTAACTTCCTTTTAAGATTAGAAAATAGTTTTCTAATTAAAGAAAGCTTTCTAATTAAATTAGAAAAGGATTTTTATAATAAGATTAGATAACAATTATTCTAATTAGATTAGAAAAGGATTTTTATAATAAGATTATATAACAATTATTCTAATTAGATTAGAAAATAGGGTTTATAATGATATTAAAATATATTTCCTATTTAATTTATGAAAAATATTTTTTTAATTATAATAAGTAGGAAGAGAAATTTTTTTAAAAAAATTGTTTTCAATCAAGTCTTTTAAAGATCAGGAAAATTGAAAATAGTTTCCAATTGAATTTGAAAATTTTTTTTAAATCAAATTGAATTTATGTTTGGAATAAAAGTTCAATTTTATTAAAGAATCAGTAGACTAATTTGATTTAATGTTTCCTAAGAGTGGTAAATGTTATTTTAAAATTATGAATAGATCAATAACTATAATCAAATGAAGCTTGATATTTTTTATACATAATTTGATTATGTGTACATGAAGTGCATGTCTAATATATATGTTTGATATATATTCATTATGAATTCAATTTTTAATTAGTATTTGATGAGACCATTGAAAAATAATTCCCTCTTTAAACTATTAACTATTTTGTTGAAAACACGATTGTTTCCTTCCATTGTTATTGGAATAAACTAGAGTTTTATTTATTATTAGACTTTTTGAGCACACTCAATTTTGCTTTTACCTGCATATGTTTAATCTAATAATGATGAGTTCTACTTAACTAAATTTGTATGATTTGGATGAGCACATTCATGATCATATGAATTTAAAGATAATGTTAGGAATAACATATAAGATATGATTTGGTAAAGAGTTGTCACTTAACGAATCTAGGAGTTATATGAGATATGATTGATAAATCTTTTCTACCTAATTTTAATTTGATTGGTTTATTGAGCATAATCAAGATCGATTAAGTTAGAATGAAATCCTAACTCATTAGAAAATTATGTGATAATTTTTAGAATTAATAGTAAAGACTATTAGTTTATTTAAAATTATGAGAGTAACCAAATATATGATTAAAGTCCAAATCTTATTTTGTTATCATTACATTTAATCAATTACTTGCTTACTTTATATGGGTTTTGTTTTTAGTACTAGAATACATATATTAATATAGTTAATACTAAGTAATGAATTAAATTTCTTAGACATATAACTAGTTTGAGAAACATCCTCAAAGATGGAAGAATTATATGTCTATTATGCAATCTTGCTATAATGCTTATTGAGGATTTTGGTGATATTTGAGAGATATGCCCATATCATATAGATGACAAAAATATAGTGACATTTGAGTAGATAAATTCCTCATAAATCTTTAAGGAAATATATAAGATGGATGTCGATACCATGATAGTACAATACAAATGGTTGTATAAAGTAAAGCTAAAAGGCATAAAACCCTGAAGGAATTGTTCTATTTAGTTTAACCTACTAAAAAGCATAAATAAAGATTTAAATTAAAGGAATTTTCTATGATATGATAATAGTTAGCATTAGAAGAAAATAATTGCTTGAATTTTGTTGCTAATAATTGATATGATAAATAATATATATATATATATATATAGGAAAAACTACATAGCGTCCTATATAATCTGTACAACCTCTATAAATATGATCCATATAATACTACAAAACAATTTATACAACAACGTAAATAAACCTTAAATTAAATACAATCTATAGTGTTTGAATATATTGTTGTATGAACTGTGTTGAAGTGTTGTATGGACCCTGTTTATAGAAGTTATATAAATTGTATAGACAAATTGTATGGGGCTATGAGTGGGGCTAATTGGGAGGGGCTGTGTAATCGGACCCTATATGTATATATTTTTTAAATTCATGCTTTGAGTATATGATACTGAATTTAGATTTCAACGTTACTATAATGTTCATGACATGATAAGAAATAGATTGTTGAGTAAAAGTAGTTAGTCTATAGTTATAAAAATAGTTTTGTATATATTGGATTAAAAGTGATTTATACTTAACATAAGTGGTAAGAATACATAGATAACAAGAAATATCCTTTTATACCATATTAGTTAATCAATATAATGAGAATAAAAAAGTTACATATAAAAGGTATATGTATTATTTTGATTATTAATCATATAGAACTTATGAAACTCATTGGATTAATGGATGGCCAAATCTACCTTTAATGAAAAGATGATTATAATATTGAATTGTTATTGATGATACATATGATGTTTGTGATATAATAATAATTCATAAAAGGATGAATACTTATGTTTTATTAAGTTTATTGTCGACTTTATATGATATAATCACGTGTATTCAATGAAATATTGAGTTAAATTTTGAAAAGTTCAAAGTAATTCAATCTAAGTAAAATTAGGTATTAAGAATTCTAAAATATTTCAATAAGATCAATGTAGCGAGTTGTACTCAGGTTTTCTTGGTTACTTATAAAGAATGTGATTCTTTATTAATTGACTATATTAATAGTATAGATTCATTTAGAAGACATTTTACAATATATGATATTGTGCCATGTAATATTTATTTCATTATAGCTACACCTTGATACGAATTACATTATATAGTTCTAGTCAAATTGATTAATATGATTCTATATGAGATATGGTATGATATGAATCTAAAGGAGTCAATGTTAACGAGTTTGGAATATGATGCTTAGTTAAATCATATATTATTTGATAAGTTTATAGTTGAATTAGATATTAGGAAATCATGAGTTATCAAAACATTAAATATAATCTCACAAACCCATTGAAGAATTTTTTTTAATTCAATAAGTACTTATAAGAAGCATAGTTCTCAACATAAGTAACATGAGTAAGATGAAGTTTGAAACAGTTCAAATCTTATAATAATACATCCAAATATACCTACTACCTTTGTTTGATACATGTGATGTATACTTTAAAGATTGATAAGCATTGAATAGATTCAGTTTCATGATGGATTCAAATAGTTTGTTTTAAAGATGATTATGGATTTATCATGTCAATAAAAAGGTCAGTGGGAGTATAGTTGTGAGTTTTAGTGCTCATTAAGAACAATAATTCATATTTTCAATTGTTAAAGGTATGATAGTCTAAGAACAACTCTTAGTTAGATATAAAAAAGTAACAATATAAATTTTTAAAAATTAAGTTCTGTAGAGATAGATGTAGGAGTTGCTTTACTATTTTAATTCAAGTACGTAGATAATTTGCTAAAAGTATTTAACATTTGAGATGTCTAATAATTATGAAGTATAAACAATGCCTATTATTCTATGTATGAGTTGATATTTAAGTTTAAGGCTTTAGGACGTTAGTTTTAATTTGACAAAGAACATAAGTAAGTCCTAGTTACAGTATAGTTACTTAGAACAATATATTTAAATTGTAGATGTTCCAAGGTTGTAATGGTTGCTAATTATGTCCTAATGAAATTTTCATTTAGTAAAAATGATTGCTTGGATCATGAATTTTTTTAATGAACTAGATGTAGTTTTTGCATTGTTCAAACAGTTATACACTATAGAACATAAGAGCCATTAGGAATGCAAAGGAACTAAAGTCTCATCATTAATTTAAGGATGTATTTTGGCAATTCTTTTTAATTATAGTGATAATTGAGATAAAAGTTGTAAGATTTAATAAATTACTCATTAAAGAGAATCTTATAGAATTATCTTAAAAGTTGTTATTCTAGCAGTATCATAATTGCCTTATGATGATATAGTATGAGATACTTAATCAATTGACTTATTGCAAGTGGAAGATTATTAATCTATGCCCTATAGTCAATCGATTGGTTATAGATTTATGACATAACTTGTTAAAGATTTATTTATCTTGTATATAATTATTTAATTAACTAATGTATAAGATAAAGTCTATGGAATAAATATATTTTACAAATGAAATTATAATGGAAACCATAATATGAGGTTCATATTGTAATTAAGTATTGTTCCTAAATTTTTCCTAGTCATTACTTTATTAAGATTGGATATTAATAAAGTGGAAAGATTAGCACATGTTATGCTTTTCTTTATGAAAGAAATAGTCGATCTCATAAAATAAAATATAAAGATGTTTAAACAAATGTATGGGTGCTTGTTAGAGAACAAGTTCAATAAACTAACCCAATATGCGAACTCCATATGGAACACTACTTGTGTGTCTATAGGAATACTCATTATGTTGGTTATATAAGTGATTCTTAGTCTTGAGATCCATAGTTATCTTGTATAGGGATTGTTATGTTTCGATACTACTTATGACCTATTTTAGCCATAGATAATTCACTCGATAGTCATTAGATATAGCATAAACTATATGGAGGTAGTTGAGTGATTAATATAGGATTTGTCACTTTAAAGTAATTAGGGAAAGTGTTTCATTATTCTTGATTAATATTGATTTAAGAAATCTTCAACCAAGGTAGAATGATACTTTAAAAATAGTTTTCAAATGTTATTAATAAATCAGTTACTAATGGTAGAGAGCTTATATGATTAGACTTGAATGTAAAAGACATTAATTTCATACTTTATGTCTAATTGAAATATTATATGACAAAATAATTGAATTATACGGAAAAATCATGCACAGATAGGTTAAGTCAAAACCACTGTAACATTCCTAATATTTAGGAGGTCATGACATGTTGCTCGACGTCAATCTGAATTAATGACCTCCGCTGGCTTCATACCGTACCAGTTCAAAGTTCATGATTGTTGTAATAACAAGTTGGTGAAAGGTGGCGTGGTTA